>OMNV01010968.1:21879-47256 GCA_900303265.1 Brotula barbata | reverse complement strand
TCTAATCAACAAATTTGTTTGGTATTTAAGATGGAAAAAGACAAATTTCATACATTCACTGACGCTATGCAGTGCTACTAATTTGAGCTGAACTAAAGTGTTTAATTCAATTCAATTCAATTCAATTTTATTTATATAGCGCCAAATCACAACAAAAGTTATCTCATGGCACTTTACAGGTAAAGCAGTTCAATATATAGAGACCCAACATTCCCCCATGAGCAAGCACTTGACGACAGCGGCAAGGAAAAACTCCCCTTTTAAAGGGAAGAAACCTTGAACAGAACCTGGCTCTAGGAGGGCGGCCATCTGCCTTGACCGGTTGGGTTGAGAGAGAAAGTGGGAGGGGGGGGGAGAGACACAAAGAGAAAAAACAGAGAGCAACTGAAATAATAACAGTAACAAAGATGAATCTGGATATGAGTCCAACTGGAAGTCGTCTTAAACTCCGTCTGGACCTGACGGGTGAAAAAGCACAAACACCCCGGGGACGAAGACAAGTTAGTAATATGCAGTAATGGGACATGACTAAGTATAGATGGAGTAGGAGGAAGCACAGTGCATCCTGGGAAGTCCCCCGGCAGTCTAGGCCTATAGCAGCATAACTAGGGGCTGGCCCAGGGTAAGGCTGATCCAGCCCTAACTATAAGATTTATTATAAAGGAAAGTCTTAAAACTAATCTTAAACGTAGAGAAGGTGTCTGCCTCCCGGACTGAAATTGGAAGATGGTTCCACAGGAGAGGAGCCTGATAGTTGAAGGCTCTGCCTCCCATTCTGATTTTGGAGATTCTAGGAACCACAAGTAAGCCAGCATTCTGTGAGCGTAGTGGTCTAGTGGGATTATAAGGTACTAAGAGCTCTTTTAGGTATGATGGTCCCTGACCATTAAGCGTTTTGTAGGTAAGGAGAAGGATTTTAAATTCTATTCTTGATTTTACCGGGAGCCAGTGCAGCGACTATAATACAGGAGAGAAATGATCCCTTCTCCTGGTTCTAGTTAGTACACGAGCAGCAGCATTCTGGATCAGCTGCAGATTCTTTAGAGTTTTGTTGGGGCAGCCTGATAATAAAGAATTACAATAATCCAGCCTGGAACTAACAAATGCATGCATGGACACTGAAATGCTCATATTTGCAATAAAAAACCTGATAACGCCAATAACTTTGGAACGCAATGAGATACAAGCTTGAAACTTATGCCACATAGAAAGGTCCATACCTGACATATGTGGTGAAAATTAGAAGAGGATCCGTGGAAGTTTATGGAAATGGCACCGCATCATATCAAATGTGTGATCCCAGATGCTGTAATGCTCATATTTGCAATAAAAAACATGATATCGCGAATAACTTTGGAGCGCAATGAGATACAAGCTTGAATCTTGTGCCACATAGACAGGTCCATACCTGACATATGTGGTGCAAATTTGAAGAGGATCCGAGGAAGTTTATGGAAATGGCATCGCATCATAACAAATTTGTGATCCTAGACGCTGAATTGCTCATATTTGCATTAAAAAACCTGATAACGCGAATAACTTTGGAATGCAATTCGATATTATCTTTAAAATTATGCCACATAGACAGGTCCATAGCTAACATATGCGGTGCAAATTTGAAGAGGATCTGTGGAAGTTTATGGCAATGTCACCGCATCAAAACAAATGTGTGATACCAGACGCTGTAATGCTCATATTTGCAATATAAAACCTGATCACGCGAATAACTTTGGAACGCAATGAGATTCAAACTTGAAACTTATGTCACATAGACAGGTCCATACCTCACATATGTGGTGCAAATTATAAGAGGATACAAGTAAGTTTATGGAAATGGCATGGCATCATAAGAAATGTGTGATCCCAGACAATGTATTGCTCATATTTGCAATAAAAAACCTGATAACGCCAATAACTTTGGAACGCAATGAGATTCCAACTTGAAACTTATGCCACATAGACAAGTCCATACCTCACATATGTGGTGCAAATATGAAGAGGATCCGTGGAATTTTATGGAAATGGCATTGCATCATAACAAATGTGTGATACCAGACAAAGTATTGCTCATATTTGCAATAAAAAACCTGATAACGCCAATAACTTTGGAACGCAATGAGATTCAAACTTGAAACTTATGCCACATAGACAGGTCCATACCTCACATATGTGGTGCAAATTTGAAGAGGATCCGTGGAAGTTTATGGAAATGGCATTGCATCATAAGAAATGTGTGATCGCAGATCAGAATCAGAATCAGAATCAGAATGTCTTTATTGTCATTGTACAAGTACAACGAAATATGAGGTTGCTCTGGTTCAGTGCAAAAGATGAGCAACAAAAACAACAACAGCGATAAAAGGCACAACAACAGTGAAAAGACACATATTTACATGTTTTAAAAATAAGACTAAAAAAAATAAAATAGAATAAAATAGAATATGAGTGTGAGTAGTGCAAATAGGAGAAATAGTGCAGAGAATATGATAAGAGAAAATAAATAGTATGGACTGTAACCAGATATTGCACATGTTATGAATAGGGGGGAATAATTGGGGGTATATTACAATGAAAGGTTATTGTATAATATGGAGTATAGTATGTATAATAAATAGTGTGGACTGTAGACAGATATTGCATGTGTAAGTGCATTCCATACGTGTGTTTCATGAATCACATGTGGGACTTTTCAAAATTTTTTCATATGCAAAAATAGAAAATATGCACATATTGATTAATGATGCTCGTTGTTTGTTCACTCCATCCTTGTGTGAATTCAGGCTGAACTGGCCCTGGCCTGGCTGAGTACCAGTATTTGAACCAGCTTTGGTAATGTATTAGTTTAAGTTGAGGTATACGTGTGTGATGTTCACATGTATTTATGTGTTTGTGTGTACACTGTATGTGAGTGCGGCCAGATGGCCATGGTGAAAAGTCATGTGAGCGCTGATACACAGTGAATAAAACAGAGGTCGGCACCAGCACCAACACGTCTATTTATGGACCGGCTCCATCGAGATAAGGCTGAGTCACTTGCACTCGGATAAGCATGCAAAAAACATGGATATGTCTCAGCGGAATCTGTCACAGTAATGACAAAGACTATCTCCTCTCCAGGCCTAAAATAAAACTTTAATCGTTTGATATAAATGTTTTAACTGTTGTAAATTATATAGACGCAAAGCACCAAAACGTTCTCAAACAATCTGAGTCATACTAAAAAGGGAGTAGATAAAAGCATCTATTAGAGAGGACTGTGGCTAATATTTGACTTAGCAAGTGCATTAATATGACCTTCATACTATATTTGGTCATTGAGGTCTTGTAATAAACAAGATTGTTGCTTCATTTTGTGAAGCCTCGTGGTGTGCCCCCATGCCCGTATGCTGTTCCATATGTGTGTGTTTGTTCTATGACTGGGTGAGGTTGCTAAAAAGCACATCTATGTGTAATATGAGTGTATGCGTGAGACTTATTATTTTCCATGCACACAAAGATAGATGAATGATAAGAAGGCAACTGTCTGCCTGCAATTTTGTTGTTTTTGAATGTCTGTGTACATTGTCAAGTCAGATTACAGCAGATTCTGGCTGTCTGCCTCTTATTGTCTGCTGTGGAAAGATGCGCCCTCCTCATGACACAAATGTGGATGGCGCTTGTAGAACAATAAACATCCCTTTGACGCCTGCTATGCTTTCAACCAGACATAATGGAAGTGGAAGATTTAAAAAGGGAGAAATATTAGGTTTTTCTTTTTCATGATGGAGATAAAAGTAATGTCATGGGGAGCATATTATATAGCTTTCTGTGTTCTTGTTTTTATTTTGTTTTCTAATTAAGGATCCCTTGTGATCCTTTTAATATGCAAAAACACATTTATGAACCTCTGCCTCCCATACTACAGCACCACTCTGGGTGTAATTCATAAAGCAAGCAGCCAGAGTGAATGTATTCCTCAGGGAAATTTTGTGTGAGGCAAATATGTCCTCTTCATAAAGTCATTCATAATGCCTGTTTTCACACAAAAACATGTGATTCAAAAAATCTAATGTCTATACCCCCAATCGATAAGTCAGATTATTGAGCCGTTTGAACTCTTTTTGGTTGGACCGTGCACATGTCCAAGACAACCAAATATGAAGACAACTCATCTGTGGTAACCTGGTTATTATTACAAAGGAGAGTGTATGACTTAAGATTATCATATTAACATTATTATATTTCATTTTATTCTGATTAGTTCTCAATTGCACTTGATCAATTTGTTTTTCAACAAGGTTGGTGCAAGAAATGGGAAACAAATGTGAAAATTGACCAACCTCCAGTCTTAAAAAGCTTAGAAAATCCAGCAGCCACCTGGGGATCACAATCGGCACTAAACTTCAGTGGGTTCCTCCTTGGGCCACTGTCTCCCACAACTTCTTTCTTAGAAATGCGAAAGACAAAAATGAGTGAGGCAGTAGACACTATCAGATGAGAAAAGTTAGTGTAGCTTCTTTTTTAGCTCAAGACTCCTGTCCCTCCTATTTGATACAGCTCTCCTTTAAGCTGCCTTTGTAGACACTAATTAAGGCTGGATTTCAAGTAGAAAAGCTGATGCAGTTGTCTTATACAGGCAACACTGTCAAAAGGTTAAAACGTGAGTGAATTTGATTTTTCATGACAGAGCACAAGCTTGATGTCTGTAATTAGCAGGAAACCTGTTGACTCAGAGAAAACCTCAGAATGCTGACTGCAAATCTCTTTAATGTCATAACATCATAAAACTCTTAGTCAGAAGGTTTCTTATCTCGTTTTTAGAAAATCTGACAGGTCTCCAAACTGTCTGGATGTTAACCCTTTGAAGCCTAAATCTGTTTTTGCATTATACTTTGCATTATTGAATTTGTCTTTCATTTGCACAAAAGACGAAGCACTGTACAGACTGATTTCGGGCCACGTCTGAAGGAAAATGGATCACATTGCAATCATTGGAATAGAACAGAAAATCAACAACTTTCCAGGATTCAATTTTTATTTTCTTCTTTTATTTAGAAAAGAAAACATTTATATGAAGAAATCCATTTTGCTTTAGTTTTTCAGAGTAAGTCATTTACACGCCTGAAAGGTCATTGTAAAACTTCATGTGACAGGGGAGTAGAGAATGTGGGGAAAATGAATTGAATAAAAATAGAAAATAACCCATATCCTGTCCTGCATAAACTCCATGTCTGTAGTGATTCACTTGTGACAAATTCATATTTTGAAGTTGCAGTTTCCTAGTATCCAAGTCTCTGAATTATACAAGATGGACAAACCACGGGCTGCTATCCATGATTATGGCTTTGACCCACTTCGGTGCCCAGCTCACATCGGTCTTTTATCTCTTCCCCGACATGAAAAATGGCTTTAGCCGTAACCAGATGTCCGATCATGCAGTGCCTTCAATATTTATTCAAACCACGTCACTTTTTTCAAATGCTGTGGTGTTACTTTAATATATCAATTATTATATTTACATAAGTATTGACATGCTTTGCTGTGACACTTTTAGCTCAGATGAATCCCATTGCCATTGATCACCCTTGAGATGTTGCTACACCTTGGTTGGTCATGCTGTGGTAAATTTAATCTGGGGAAGGACGCATATACGTTTCTGTGGCATTGAAGGTCCCCAAGAACACAGTGGCCTCCATTGTTCTTAAATGGAGCCCAGTCAAACTAGGACAGCCTTCCAATAGGACAGCCATCACCGCAGCACTCCACCAATCTGGCCTATATGGTAGAGGGGCAAGACAGAAACCACTCGTCAGTAAAAGGCACCGTGACAGCCCACTTGTGGTTACCTAAGGGACTCTCAAAGTCATGAGAAATAAGATTCTCTGCAGATTGAACTCTTTGGCCTTGATGCCAAAGAGTTCGTCACCATCCCTGCAGTGTAGTCAGCGGAGTCTATTTACTAATACAAATGTAGCATTATGGATCCACCAAATCCAAAACTTTCTTCTATAGCTTTGCCTTCGCAGCCAATATGGATTAATATCATACATTCATTGGTGGTTTGAGGCTTTTCATTGCATTTGTCAAAAATAATGCTGAGCAGAAGTTGATCCTTTAAATTGACAGTAAAAAGGGCAAAGTGAAAGGACTCCAGATTGTGGTCAAACCAGGATTGAATAGTGATGGAGGGAGGAACAGAGAAGCCCCTGTCCTGCATCCTCTGTGTCAGCTGAGTGCTCTCTATCAGTTTAAGCTTCAGGCCTGAGATGCAGCTGGTTGTCAAGGAGACGCACCACCTTCAAGGATGATGATGGCTCTTACAAATCAACCCATTCATGCCTGTGACGTGAGCAGCAGTGATAACGATGACGTGTGTGCAGTATGTTTTTGTGTGTGTGTGGGAGTGTGTGCTTTATTTTAAGAGCCGATGTGAGCTTTTCTCTCTTTTCATCTGGACCCACTGATTATCACAAATATATAATACACACTTGGATTGTCATAGATCATAGGGTTCAATGTTTAGCATGTTGGTGCGAGCTGTCCTGGCAATACCTTTCCCCCTTCCTTAGTGACATTGGATTCACACAGACCATCTTCCTCCTCCTATTGGCTGTTGAGCTCCATGGTGATGCCTTGTGATTGGGCATGTCTAGCATCAACTCCTGGCCAATCCTGTTCACTGTATCCAAGAGACTGAAGCATGTAAGGCTATTTAAATCCAACCAGAGACTTGCATCATTATTCAGGTGTTCAAGAAAACATTTACAAGTGGACATGTGTGCAAATACAACAGACCTGATTGGTGCTTTAAGTGGCAGACCCGTCTGGTTCAGTGAGAGAGACTTGGAGTGCTTGAATGAACTTATGCCTTGGTCATTCTGAATCCTGGGTTTATAAAGATTGATAAACTACAACTTCACTGCATTGAGCCGTTTTTTATTTGCTTGGGAAAACTGTCGGGCGACAGCCAGCTCTGGTTTCTCATGGTGCACCCACAGCAGAAATGCTGCATCAAAGATTTAATAATTCTAATAGGGAGTTTTGTATCCACTCAGTCTTTAAAACTTTACACTTTCTCAAACTAGCAGTATGCCAGCAAAATGCCAACACAACATAACAGAACCAAAAGACCAAAAGATACTCTTACTGATTCAGTTCTGTACTGCTCTGTTGGTGTACATTAGTAAACATAATAGTAAATCTTTAACCAAAAGTCTAGTTTTCATCTGTTGTCCCTGACCAGCCGTTAAAGAGGCGCAATAAAGAATACAAAAAAATTGAATGAAACACAGATTAAATAATTTAATAAAAGAAAACTTGTAGAACAAGTAGCCAACAAGGTAAAAATATATAAAACAATGCCATATTCACAAGGCAAACACAGAGCACATGCAGTAAAAACATTGCATAAATCACACAAGACTAGTGAAACCATAAAATCTGATCAAAATAGAAAGTAGCAGCAGGTGTTAGGAAGGCGACAGTGGTATACATTAGGGTGTTACTGGTGTTGACGAAAGTGATCATGAATGAGTCATTGTGGAAGCTATTTTTTTCTTTTGTTCGTTTGTGTAGTTTAAGTGTGGTTTTATTGATTGTTTTTTGGTGAAGTGAAGGGTTTTTTTCGTTTGTCTTTCTCCTTTTGTTTTTCGTTTATTTAATTTGTTGTTTAATGTTAAATTTCAGGATGCGAACATGTTTCTTTGTTTTTTGGTGTTTTGTTTTTTGAAGCATGAAAAAGAATACAGCAGCTAAATCCAAACAAAGAAAAATGAAAATAAGAAGAATAAAAACATATATACACACATTTAAATTTTGTGTCTTACATACAATGGAGTGCAGGGATGTGTCGGAACACAAACATACTCTCCTAAAGCAAAATATAACGAATTTTCCAAAAAATGGCTTGTCTGTCCTGTGTATATGATTATTTGAGACTGAGCCCACCGAAATGTATTTGTCTTTATGTTCATGTCTGCAATGTTTTAATATTCTGCAGAGATTTTAGGACAGGGACAGAAAAACATAATTTCCTGTACTCGCCCAAAATTAAAGACCAAACAGAATGCTGCACGTTTTTTATTTTCGCTCTGAATTGTAGAGACGCTCCGAGATGCCGCTGATGAAGAGCGGACTGAGTACTGACTTGCCACCGCGGGAAAACGCTCGTGACCGTCCACATCCGGTAAAGCTCGCGCATCCTCGTTGGGCTGCTAACTGTTGCTGCTGCTGCTGCTGCTGCTGCTGCTGCAACAACAACATGGATTCCGCCGATTTTAAAATACTTAAGCGGTCATAACTTTTCGGCTTTGAGAAACTTTCACAATGGGCGTGATAACCAATCCGACAACCAACCAGTCACTATCACAATGAACGGTAAATGTTCTTGTTTTCAGTCATAGCCTAGCTTCATCCAATGCTTTCCGCGTCTCCGCTCTTTCTGACTGTATGGTTGGGCAGAAATCCTTCTCTGAATTGTTGTTTCACACACGGTTACAAGGGACGATAAACCTTTGATTTTGTTTTTATTGCTGAAGTTATTGTTTTTAACTTTTCGGTTTGTTGTCGGAGCCGCTTCCTACAACGGGGTTTGGTCACCATGGAGACGGAGCGTGAGCGCGCACAGGAAGTTCTCTCAAGCTTCGTGACAGTGTTCAAATTCATCACATTTAGAAATTGATGATTGTGGGTAAATCTAAACAACTTGTTCTTTAAATAGACAGAAACATTATAACTGCAATTAGATTTTTACACTTTTCTTTCGAAATTTTAGATTGACACAAATCCTTATGTTAGGTAGGCAACCAAGATGTTAATTCACTAGAGTATTATTGTCACACTCATCACGTATTGCTCGATGGTCACAGGATCTGTACCCCCTTAAATACTGCAAATTGCATTTGTAATTTCCCGTGGGTGTCATTTTATACAGATTTTCCACAGTGCATCCTGGTATAATTGGCATCCTCGGAAAATTTGGACATTCCATTAAAATATTATCCAGCAATTTGATTGATTGATTGAAATCTTAGGTGGATTAAAAAAAAAGTGTATATGTTATGGCAGAGTGACCGGCTATCACTTGGAGGTTGCATTACTGTTTGTCATTGTTCGTTATAAAATCATTGTCTACTGTTCTACTCTATTTCAATGAGATCCAGCTGTACTAATATGATATTTCCAGCTCTTCTGTCATCAGGGATACACCCTACAACCGCTCGCACCTTGACAGCAAACCACTGAAGACACTGTCAGACTGTTTTGGCAGATGTCAAGCAGGTCTAAATGGCTTCTACGGAGAAGAAACTTGACATTGCAGGCCCACTCATCCCACGTCACAATACAGTGAGGAAAACAAGTGCTGAAATAGTCAATGAAGCCAGACAATCCCTGAGAACCATTTCCACCCAGCGACCCTTTACACCCAGAGATGGGGTCAGACAGCTGTTTGGAAAGTGTGCAGCTCATACAAACCATGAGAGCAGACCCCCATCTACCTTCAGGTCAGTGGGAAATTCCACTTAAATCTCCTGTAGGTCATCTGGTTCTGAGATCTGCTATAAGTCACATATAACCAGTTGGACCAATGACATTTCTTTTCACTTGCAGCGTTCATGCACAACATTTTGACGCTCCCGAATCTAGACCAAGCTCGGGGACTCGGCTCTCACCTCTAGACCATGTAAGATCCCTGTCACTCATTTGCTTGACTAAACTATGTGTAATCCATACAGCACATAATGACAATTTAAGTGGTGTTGGAAATTGGGAAATACCAGTTTTACAACATGGAAATTGCAACGGAACAGCTGACAAAGTATATAAGTAATGTGGAAATTCTGGATTCTAGATGCAAGTTTGACATTTAATATGACTATTTTACCTTTTGGGTAGGGACTATTACAATCTTCTACACATCCATGATTATATTATCATGTTTTGGGCACTCCAGAAAAGTGCTTGAATAGACTGAACATGTATGCGTATGCATATATATATATACTGTATATATACTGTATATATATATAGAGAGAGAGAGAGAGAGAGAGCTTGAGAAACTGTATGCCACAAGTACGCTGTACTGTATTATGACATGGATCTAAGATTATCTGTGTTTAGTTGTAGGATTATGGATATGATTATGATGAGAAATGACAGCTGAATTTATGAAAAAAGCAATTCAAATACCGGAATCTCTCAGTCCAGCAGGACACATTAATTGGTAAATTGGACCTCTGCCATATGATTTACACCAGCATTTGTCATTGATATCTTTCTTTGGCACCAGAAACCAAAGTTTCCAGTCCCATGCAAGGCTGAGGATCTATTCAAGGCCTGTCCCAAACCCCCCACGGACCCCCTGGAAGTGAAGAGGGGGCTGACGGGGGCACGAGCACGCCTCCTCCGGGCTGGATCTCTGAGCACGTTGCCTTCTGTAGATCAATACAAAGACGGTAAGAAGGAGTCCAGGAAGAACAAGATGCGACCATTTTGACATCAGAGCTATTTTTGAGAAAATTATAATGCCGTTATAAAAAGCATGAAAGTCTAGAATATAATTGTGTGATTGAGCTTCTCCCAGAGAAGCGACTACCTTTCTTGAACAGTCGATGTAAGCAGCAGTTATTTCAGCCATCCCATCACTATAAATCTCTGTGGTTTGGTGACAGATATAATTTACTATTGCTGCAGGAAAATAAGCGCTCTCTTTCTTTAACCTTTTTATACAATGAGGCTCATCTATTTGCAACAATACAATATGTAGATGATGTGGCTGCTCAAAAGCTTTGAATGAAACTGGAAAGCTTTCACTTGTACACAAACACAAATTGACACTTGCTCTTTTCTTCTCTGAAAGAAGTGAAACTTGTCCTTCAACACATTGCACCAACCTGTAAATTACTTCTTGTCACATCCTTTCAATGTGTTTAGTGAAAGAGACGTTATGTCCGGGTCCAGAACAAAAACAGCTGTCAGCTAAAGGAAAGGACAGGGGACCTTCAAATAAAGGCTACACTAAGGTCCACAGCGATCCCCCAAAACATGGTCCACGCAGAACAGCAAGTGAAAGGTATGATTTCTCTTCATGACTTGTGTGCCTTGTTTCTCTGTCCTATGTCGTTTACTTCCATCCACCCCCATAGTGATCTGAAGATTTATTGGCACACAAAGGTTAGAGAGGAAGCCATTACCAGAGTTAACCATTGCTCCTATTTTGGCTCTCCGTTAATGCCCCCTTGTTCTGCGGCATTCTTTCTACTGACTTTTCAAGAATGGGATTGTATTTCTATCTTATTCAGACTGCAGAACCTTGCCTTGCCCCTTAGTGACCCCAGTGTCCGTGGGAATTCTGATGATACAGGTTGACATGCACAAACAGATTTAAAACTGTTGAATTTGATACAGTGTACTAGCTTGGTCAGAGTAAAATCTAGTATCTCTGTAAGGGTCATGCCAAGTGAATCAGCCTCTGTCTGTCATTACTATCAGTTTTTACACCTTCACAGTGCAGAGAGGCTAAAAACTCTGCTTTTTTTCTGTCAACCTCATCAGCTGTGTGTCAGCATGAGGGGCATAACTCTGAGAATGAGAATGAGGAGGCAGTCATTATAATCCATCCATCAATCGATTGGGTGGGGCAGCTGGGGCAATGGAGGGGCAACTGACCATAAAACATTTTTACAGGAGGGCTGGTCTATTGACTGTAGTAGCTGCTTTTCTTCCCAGCGCCACAAACCAAGTGAGCATGCAACATTTGAATAACAAGTTGCTGAAACTAAAAATGATGCGCTTAAAGACCTAATTATTTTTAGGTTTTGCATTTTGAAAAAAAACAAACACTGTTTTATCATTTATTATGCACAGAACACATTACTTAAAAATAGGCTACAAAGAGACACACCACGCCAAGTACACTAACTGCAAATGGAAATACACCCAGCATGACAAATTAATGTGATGAGTTGGAGGAGATATAAAGATAGTGGAGATTAGACATCCACTAGGTTCTTTTTCTCCAATAAGCCAGGGCTTTATAGCTCCAAATGGCTCTCTATTAGATTTGGGTGCCCATCTGGGCAAGGCTGGCAGCAGCATGTGTTGTGACTGCAGTGCTCTGACCAGGCCTAAGACAGGGATGAGGTCATGTCTTAGAGAATGCACTATCACACAATGAGGTCTTATTATCAGACTCTTAATCCTATCACACAGAGCCAAAGCCCCCTCTCTGACATTCAGACAATCATGCCTTCGCTAACACTTCATGATTTATATGCTCTTTGTGCATATATAGTGCACAGATAGGATTTTTAAAAATATACTACTACCCAAAGTTTTAAATAAGACTTTTAACTTGAAATGTCAGCAAACTGCGTCTTCTGCAGATGCTCCACTGAAAATGAAAGGGAAAACTTTGAACAGTAGCTGAGGCTGTTTTCTGACTCATACCCATTAGCGAGACCATGAAATGAAGCTCGGTTGCTTGTGAAAGCTCAAAGACATATCCCCATAGTCAGCCTCTGTCAATACAGGAGCTCCAGACAGTGCTCAATGAAAGATAAGACGGAATAATGATAATAAAAGCTTAATTTGAGTTGGGCTTTAATGTTCAGAAACCGGTTAGTAAGAGATTTGTGAACAAATCTTACAGTGATGGGGGATAAATATAACTCAACATGTTTACATGTGTCTAAGTTACTGTAAAAGGTCTTACCTCCTAATCTTGTAATAGTATTATGTTGTATTTACATGTAGGATACACTATACTTTGACTTTAATGTCACGTTTATGCCCTACTCTTTGTATATTGTAAAGTTGTGCCAACAGTTAAGGACATGGAGAAGAGCAGCAGAGTTACAATGTCATACAGAGGGCAAGTCACAACACGAAAAACAGTCTGACACATTTTGGTTGCAAGTTATGGTTACAGCTTGAGACCCACAGTGACAAAGCATGAACAGCTTTAACCTCCCTGCCCACAAAGCTGAGATCTGAGTTCCTGTCTGTTACACATTGCAGTTTGTGATGCGCACATTTAAGAAGCCACACACGCACAGACACACGGGCGGACAATCTGCTTGCATGCAAGTTTACATGCATAGACAAATACATACAAAACAGAGGCACTACTTGCAAACAAGAAGTCTCAACCTCTGTTGCAACAGTGACACCCAGTGGCACTCAAGGAGAACATACATGTACTGCGCTCAAGTGTTTATTCTTACTTTATTCTTGCTTTATCACTCCTTACATCAATTTAATTTCTTTGTTAATTCAAAATTGTCAAACTTCTCAAAGTCATTGGAATTAAATTAGATAAGCCATTAGTCCCGTGTGTCTCCTCTGAAACACTTGATGTAAACAATACTTTGTTTTTTGTGTTTCTTTGTGCTTCCAGTGGAATAATGGTCCTTGATGTTGACTCAGGAGTCAGATCTGCAGAGTCTAGAGTGGGATCAAGATCAGGTTTGTCTACAATGAATGAATATCAGTATGAAACCTATACAGCATGTGCAATTTTATGTAATGTACCTACACACCACCACAAGTATCCACTTGGTAATCCTGTTTAGCTCAGACTCGAAAGCACATAAAGAAAATTTAAATCAACCCAAGTATGCCTGAAATTGTTGGTGTAAATAGAGAACACAGACATATAGTTTTACCCTGAGATGATTCATTTTCCGTTAGTGAACTGAAGCAGTTCTTATGTCAAACCTAGATTGAGGTGTTGTTGCTAAGGGCCTAATTTTTATCAAGAAGAGTAGTCAGCCAACTGGTAAGAGAGCTGCTGATTTGGGCAACCACAATTTCCTGCATCATTACCAAGCAAGGAGATATGGAAATGTTCAGCATATGCACAAACATATAACACACATGAATATGCTCTGGTGTTTCGTCTCCCACACACACACACACGCACAAGCACACACACACACACTTATATACCCACCCACACACATTAGCACAGAAATAAATCAGAGGAAGTGTAGATGTGGATGTTGACTGTATATTGTGGCATCAAACTTCCTGCTGTTTTATTTTGAGATAGTGAACTTGTTAACCACGTTTAGCAACCCTGTTCACTGCCTGGGTGGTAATTGGCTAACTGCAGTTTTCTCTGCACATTTCAGAGGTGGAGGGTGGAGGCAAGACCACAAGCACGCAGGAAGATGTAGAGTCATCAGTCTGCAATAATAAGATTCTTCCACTCCTGCAAGAACTGGAGTTCATGGCTGAAGGTAGTGAGGATAATGCAAAACGGAACCCAGATAAGAAAACTGCCATCACTTTGGCGACGTGGCTTAGAGTGATCACTTAGTGATCGGAAGGTTGCAACATTGATACCCTACTCCTCCGTGTTGAAGGTCCCTGAGCAAGACCGTGATCCCAAAATGGTCCTGATAAATTTTGCTAAGCTAAAATACAGCATGTTGTTGTTACAGCTATCATGATCCTTCTGACTTTAATTAATTATTAATTATTATTAATTGAAATAATTATATTGAGTAGCCTTGCAAATATTTTCGATGTGTTGACAGTTGACAGTTAGGCATGAACTTCCAAATAAAAAACTGTCATTTTACCCACCAAAGAAAGGCAAACAAAGTAGTGTTGCACTTGGCATCCATACAAAATTGTCTTGAAACTGCTGTCTGAGAGCCATCAGATGAAATCCATGGTTTTAAATATTTTAGCGCTCTACAAGTGTAATGGAAAATTCATTTGAAAGATAAATATTAAATATTTATTGTACCAAGTGCCTTCTGGCTCATACATAAAACACCTTTTAGATTCAGTGGGAAATTGTACTGAAGTGTTGGAGAGTGAGGCTGCGGCCAACCTTTTTTAGAAATGGCCAAACCCTGTTATTTATGCAGGGAAAATATTTATTTTACCTCAAAAACAAGGAAGAGGCTCCACCTTTTTCTCTTCCTCTGCGTCAAGACTGCAGCTGCTTATTGAAGAATTGTTCCCCTAGTAGAACCCGAAGCTGTTTCGTAGAAAAGGAAAGGGGATGTTATTTTACTGCTGACTGATGTATTAATTGTGGTGCTGATTTAAATTTGGGCTCCCCTGGCAGATACTGAATGTACACCGTGCACTAAGGCCAGAGCATATTAAAGATATACCACAAAACACATAAACTCCATATTACTCCAGAATGTGACAGCACATTTTGTGCCAGAACAAACTACTTTAAGGTTTCATTATTGATATAATTTCCCTTTCTCTGTATGTTTGCCACATCTGTTGGAAAACCTACTTTGCTGTTATGCCAGACAAGCCCGAGGGTTGCATGGATCATCTTTGTGATTTGTGTGATCGTCTCCATGGCGTCCTGGCAGAAGAAAATATGCTTGGCCGTCGCTGTAAGAGGAGGTCAGGGATACTGCGAACACTGTTCCGCCTCATCGACCTCAACTCTGACCAGGTCAACCTGCACATCGCCAAGCTCTGCCTCGCTGTGAGTTGTGTATATCAGTAAGCCTGTATGAGGTTGTATGGATTCATTATCAGATCATCCTGTGTGTTTAATACAAACACTGTGTGAAGTGTACATATTTCTCTCCAAAGCTGTCTGTCAGTGGGAACAACCTCCTCAACATCTGTAAACTCATCTTTAAGATCAGTCGGAGTGAAAATAATGACGTCTTGTTTGAGAACAACTCCATCATAGGTGATCACAGTTCTATGTTAAGTTGATGTAGTTCATTACTTCAGTGGACATCTACTTGTAAAATGACTAAATTTGACATCATAAGATTCTGTACTTTGTCCCATGTCCCTAAATATGGTTCAGTATAGTTAATTCTTATGGAACGGAAACATTTGATTTAATGTAAGTTCTACATGGGTATACATGGTCTGAACATTTTGGTATGTTGGTAATTTTTGGTTTCATGCATAGACTCTCTGTTGGCCGTGCTAAGCAGTGAGGAGGTGTCCGTGTCTGGAGAAGCTCTGCTGTACTGTGTTGGCGCTGTAAAGTTTCTCTCTGGAAATAGTGCCCTCCTCAAACACCTACTGGACAAGAATTGCATGGGCGTGTCTCAGCAGCTTATTAAGAGGCTCCATGTGCTGTCAGCACAGGAAGAAACCCACTTCACTACCGCAGGACACATACTTCTCCAGGTGTGCCACAGGGACAAAACAGTGCTGATATGGGTCTGATGCAGATTGGAATATCAAGAAAAATGTTAATTATTTGGCTTCACAGCATTTTAGTGCCGTGGTTCTCTCTTCTCGTCTTCAAGTACCAAAGCACTTCATGGTCCTGTGCTCTACATACACCTGATTAGATGTTAACAAAAGAAAAAAGGTGTGTGTTTGGATCGACACATCACCCACAATCCCTGTCAGGGAAAGCAATGGAAATTTAATCTTCAAAACATTCTTTGTCTTTTAATATTGTTGTGTGTTTGAAATTAGCAATCCCCCATTAAGATAGAGTGATTTCTAGCCATGCTAATCTATCGCACAGTACAGCGCAGCAGCCAACCTTGATGAGCATCACTTAGAGATTATTTATAAATCCTTGTATCCTTGCTCAAATAGTTCTCACTATTCTCTATCTGTATTACCTCTGACCCCTATAGCTGACAGTGGCACTGAGGAACCTCGCTGACCATCCCGACTCCAGGCCGCTCTTTGTCTCTTTTGGTGTACTTTCAGAGCTCTGCACGGTGCTACGTCTTTACACCAAAGAAGAGGACATCTGCACCAACATTTCCAGAATATACAGGTAACTCACTCAGAGCTGAGTCTTTACTGTGCTTCATTCACTATATCATCTGCTATTGCAGCTACAAGTCTTCTTCTTCTTTGTCATAATTAACAGAGAATATTCTCCATTTTCTTTCCCACTGTGATTATTGCGGTGATGAGCAGCTGAACATGACATGTCTTATATTTTCAAAGGCATACAGGATCATACTGATCGTCTATCCTCCCAAGCCCATATTACAAGTTTATTATTTTCTCTGCTCTTATGGCCTTCACCATACATGTTGCTTCAGCATTGGTGCACTTGCCGATCAACCTGCTCCACGAGTACAGCCTTTCACTGTAACACACATTCATTTGATCAAAGTGTGAGAATAAAATAACCATTTAGTACTGAGGCTGTAATAAGCAGAAACACTAAATATGTTTTTCATGTTTCAGTGCTAGTGAAGCTAATAAAGTTGTGATAAGTAAGTCATGCTGATGTAGTCAATGTTGATTTAATATGACTTTATTTGATCAGAAAAGTGCACAGACATTTAATAGATGTATATGAATGGTCAGTGTTATTTGTTATTAATACTCCACCTCTCTCTCTTAGTAAACTCTCCTCTTACTCGGAGTGCCGCCTGGCGTTGGCACAAACCCCTGGGTGCTACCAACTATTTATAGAACTGTTGAGCAAACACCACCGAAAACGGGTGAGTTCACTCACTCAGTGTTGGTGTGTGTTTGTGTCTGCGAGTCAAGTCCCCAAAGCAAGCTTACCTTGATACAAAGTTGTTTGTGTACCTCAAGTCCAGTCCAAGTACTTTTACAGCACAGTATGTGTGCACATGGCTGTCTTGTGTGTGTTTGACATTCAATCTTCCCAAGAGAGAATGAGGAAATCAGGGGGGAAGTGGATGAATTCAAGTGGCGAGGTAAGGCAACAGAGGAGAGTGTCAGGGAGAAGAGGTTGGGATTTTGTTAATCAAACATGGTTGACATATGTTTTTTATCAAGCAGGGAATAAACACACACTCGCACCGAAAATACACACACTGGACAGAAAGACATGCAATGAACACCTTGTCTTAGGGACAGTTTGTCCTGTCCTCATTCCAGTGTCACTGCAGATTCATGGAAGAAATGTCTGTGTGCCAGAAAGAACAAGTCGGTGAGCCAAGAACAAGGTGGCATCATGGCGTCATGGTGTCATGGTGTCATGGCTTTAGCACGTAGTAGTTTCTCAGTTGTCTGTATCCACCAAAAAACACTCTGAATACTACAGAACTATCTCCTTTGTGAAAATGTTTGCTCAAACAAACAGTTTTGGACTTAGATAAAATAGATCATAAGTGAATGCTGTCGACAAGGGACCATCTGACAGTTATACTTATATAAGACTTACCAATATTCTCCACTACAGGATCTTGTTGTTCGCCTTCTTTTCACCCTTGGGAACCTCACATCAAAAAGTGACGAGGCGCGACAGCAGCTCCTCCACTGCAAAGGCTGTGTAGAAACACTGCTCCTGCTGTACAACGGCTACCAGCAAAGGGACTACCCACAAACAGCACACACAGAAGCCCAGACAGCCAGCAAGCCTCACATCCCTCCAGGGAGTGTACGGGAGGACGAGGACGTACTGGTCAAGCTGGTCAGGGTTTTGGCGAACATGTGTGTCCACCCTGCTGTAGGCCCGGCACTGGCTTCCAACACAGCCTGCATTCAGTTACTGATAGAAACACTGGGTGAGCAGAGAGAAAGCAAATAATGAGAAAATATGTCACACACATCCTATGTCTGTCACGTACTGTTCAACAACACTCAGTGATATGGGTCACTGGCAGGTTTATGGGTACAGACACACACACACACACACACACACACACACATATATTTGTCCTTTTTGAGCCCCTCCCTCACATTAAGGAGCCCGGAATGTTAGAATAAAGAGTACAGATAAGATATTAAACTGTAATCTACAGTGGTTGGTTTAGTGTAATGTACGGTAAGTTTCTACAAAACAACTAACCACTTCCCTTATGCTGGGAACAAGACATAACTTTGGTCGAAAACACTCATTCGTCTGTACATTCCATCTTTTGCTTTCCTCTTTGTGCTTTCTGCTAGCACGCAGCACATCCTCCGCAGGTTTACCTGTTGTTGTCTGACAGAGCAAAGCAGTTCTCTGCAAAAGCAGGATGTTCTGTTGTCTCACAGATGGCATGGTTTGTGGGTGTGAAATTCTCCCATGTGGTTAGATGGTTTCAGGACAGGTTGAGCTGATACACAGGTGAGACTCTCGGTTTCCCTTTTGACACCTCCTACACATGGACTGTGACAGCTGGGAGAGAGAATTAGAGAATCAGAATTCAACCTGTGAGGAAAAGTCTTCAATTCCACTATTTATAGATATATAGCCTGTTTACCACAAACCATGTATAATTACTGATCATTTTCTTAACGATAGCACAGTCAGTCGGATGTCTCAAAACGGAACAGATGAATTTCAGTGAAGTTTTGCAGATTAGAAGGGGTTTGGCCAAGGAGGATTTGGAGGCATGTTCAAATTGAATAATTAGTATTACTTTCATTTCATTTGTTGAGGTTTTAGCCTAGTTCTTGAAAACTAAGAACCCAGTATAAATTAAATAAATTGGTTTGTGTAACAATCAACAGCCACAATTTAACAGGAGTCATGTTTATGCACATTAACATTAAGGGCATTAATTTAGGAATAAAAGGCTGGAATGTAACAAATGAAAGAGTTTATAAGACATCTGGAAATGACGAAAACTGGCTTTGCTGATCAGTGTCTCTTTGATAGGATTTACAACAGCTTGTGCTGCTTTACATTAAGAAGCTTTAGAGAGGAAGAAGAGAGAATGATATTCACCACAACAAAGCAGCATTTCCAGTCAGAATCAGAAACACGATTCAGTGTGACACAAAGGTTGACAGTGCAACCGCAATATCTGCGATTTATGATCAAGCCCACGCTGCTATATCAGGAACAGACTCTGCTTCCGAGCCTTTCACAGCATCACAGCTATGTTGGAGTCGGTCACATTGACCTCTGTGTGCCCACTCATGACCTAACTGACTTTATTCAACAAAAACTATTGACAGATAACTACTTTTTCTTGATAATCTCACAGGGTGGAATCAGTGTGGTGTACAAGCGATTTGACAAATTATCACTATTGCAATGTTCATACGTTCATACTTCTTTCCTTATCTAATGTTTGTTTGGAACTGTGGGCTTAATGCTCTGAGATAATAAGCCTCCCACACTGTTCTTATGGTTACACGCTACAGCTTTAATTTACTGTTCATGTACGGAAATATTATAAAACCACAGTAAGGAAATGAGTGTGTGAGTGCACCCTACATACTGTACAGGAAAATATTGTAATTTGCTCTGTGTCTGTGCGTGTGTGTGGGCGCGTGTGCGTGTGCATGACAGAGTTGAGATCTGTTCCAGAGAGCGAGGAGCTGCTTGTGAATGTGGCTGCCACCATCAACAACCTTTCGTTCTACCAGGAGAAAAAGTCTGCTGTCACACACAGTCGGCTGACCATCGCCAAAAGTGAGAAAAACAAAATTCGATCAAAGAACTTTTTTAAATTTTCATATTGATTTCATATACTTGTATTTACTTGATATCCTTCTGCTGCTACCACATCAATATTCGCTCTCTTCCTCTCTCTGTCTCTTACTCTGTTGATCCATCTCTCTCAGTGATGTTGAAGTTGGTTCTTAGCACCAGTATGGACGCCATGCTTGAAGCCGTCCGTGTGTATGGGAACTTGTCACTCTCCAAAGATGTGCGGGACTTTATCATGCAAAACAAAGGTTTACGTTGGACAAACACACACACACACACACACACACACACACACAGATGCAAACACATACTTAAAAGAAAACTGAATAACATTCATCTCTACTGCTTCTGTGTGTAATGTTTCGGCTGGATTAATCTGCAAAGTCGTCTACAGTTAAAATGAACATTGTGTCTGACTCTTGTTCTTTATATCTTCCTCTGCTGCAGTCTACCAATTTGTGGTGACACTGCTGGACTCCAAAAGCTCTGAGGTGTGTTTTTCAGCCTGTGGGCTCATCACTAACCTGGCTATGGACCCTCCCAGCAAGGTGGCACTCATACTAGAGGGGGCTGCTGTCAAGTAAGGACAAAAAACACCTGAAACCCTATGTTTGTGCGGTTTTATTGTATGTACAGGTACAGTATGTGTATACACCTGTGCGTTGTATTTGACTGGCTGACACGTTGACAGGCTTCCAATAAAGGTGTTGAAGGTAAGGTAATGCTTATTTGTGTAGTGACTTCAAGAGCAAGTGGTACAAAGTACAGGGCAACAATCCAAACGAAAAACAAATGAAAAGCATATCTACTGTCCCTGAGTAAGTAAACGCTAACAGAAGAAGGGCAATCTTTAGAGGTCAGACCTGCACTGAGGCTGACATACCAAGACAAGACTTTTCATATATCATGTAATATTCTGGCCTCAAGAGAGTGAAAGGACTAATAGAGGTACTATTCCATACTATTAAAGATAGAGCTAAAAACATGTCACTGAATCAACAGAATCTCAGCAACACTTAAGTGGTTACTGCAGGTTGGTCAGGTCTCCAAATACCATACAAAAATGCCCCATATCTCATTGCTAAGAAATATCCCAATGCTTTCCTGGATCCAGATCAGACATCATGACGTGGGATCTACCTTTTTAGCCTGGCTTTTAATTGAATGTTATTTATTCTATTTATAGATTTATTTAATTTATCATTTATCTTTTATTCATTTACTTTTACACCTTAGTCTGTCCCTATGCTTGGTATATCATTTAATTTGCTTCTTACCTTCTGGATTGTTTTCCTTTTTATTTCTGGATTCACATCACATTCACATCATACACCTCTTTTTCAGTTATAATTATCTTTAGATAGTAATTGTCTTTCCTTACAATTCACTAACATATTATTGTCTAATTTGCTTTTCTCAAATTTTACATTTTTATCTCAGGTATTTCCTTGTTACAAATTTATCTATGACAAATGATAGCGTTGCCTCAGTTGCCCAGTTCCTGTTTTTATTAAGTCCCTTATATATAATATAGGTCCTATATTATAGGGTGTCTGTGAGGGTGGAGGGTATTGTTTTAGTTACTGTTTTAATTATGTAAAGCACTTTGCGTTGCATGTTTGCATGCAAAGTGCTATACAAATAAAGTCTGATTGATTGATAAGCTTCTTGATGGAAGTACATTAAGTGATGTTTCAAAATGTACAAGCTTGTTATTTTCATATTTGTTGCAATTACACTTTTCATATTTAAATTTTACTATAAATTATGTATTAAAAAACTAGGTAACCAGATTTGTTTCAGATTTGCAGATCTGATTATTTTACAGTTTCTGGTCACAAAAGCAAAACCTGGGGTAAAATTTTTGAGCTATGAAAGCGTCCTCTCAGCGATCAATGAAGAGAGGGGTTGAAATGTGGCCATTTTGAAAAACATTACCAATAATTACTTCCAAAAATGACCACTACAGGACCACTTCATTTCATAGTACCTCCTCACACACACACACACACACACACACGGTCTTCTTTCGGATGTTGGTCCACTGAAGGGGAGCTAATGCCCACATGCCTGCTGATCATGTGAATCTCTCTCCCTCCTGTCATGTCATGTGATGTGTGTCTGTGTGTGTGCGTGTCCAGGCTGACAGACTGTCTGAGAGACTTCGGACCTGGTGATTGGCAGTTGGCAGGCCAGGTTTGTAAGGCCTTATGTAACTTGACAGACGGGGGTACCGCAGAGAGACTGCTGGACGCACAGGAGATGCACAGGCTGCTGGAGACCTTGGACATGTTCTTAGGTTGGTCTACGTCATTAGGAGGTGTGAATCTTGGCTCACGTGATTATATGTAAACACATTATTTATTTCATGAGTTCATTTGTGTAAAATATCATTAAAGGGGGATTAATATCATAAGTAGCTATTCTTACTAACCCTTACCTAACTAGAACGATAAAATCTTAGTCACTGCAGCCTGGAATGGCCCATTATAATTTAACAGACAAGAGAATGGACAGCTGCACTTTTAAAAGAATGATGGTGTCAGACCTGTTGCAAACTTGCTCTGGGAGATTTTTTTGAGTTCATAGGTTGTGTGTGTAGGAGACAGATTGAGCCACAAATATCCTACCAGAATAATAAATTGCTTGTTTTTTACGCGAGCACAAACTCTGAAAAGTATTGACGATGCCTTGTTCTCTATGCATTGTCTCCATCCTTTCTTCAGACAAAGAAGAGGCTTTGCAGTGGACAGCAAATGAAGACACAAGAAAATTTAATACGGCATGCTGGGAGTCAGAGTTTCTCTCAGTAGCCCAAAAACTGCTGATGAGGATCAAGGCCCAGGAGTATAAGTGACACAAAGACATTGAGACAAGAGTTTACTGCTGTGATACAAACATTGTTCCTTTTTAAAATGTGAAGACGAGTAAGTATACAGAGTAGTTTTAGAAGGATAAAAGTTCAGATGTGTCTGTAAATGACTTAACATACATCTGCACATTGGTCTCAGATTTGTGTAAGAGCTGGGCTATCATGGCCTTCCTCTCTCCAAGTGTTATTAGTATCAATATTCTTATTTGTTAATTTATTCAGATTTTATTATGCACTTTTACTTTCAGCCTGTAAAACTTAAAGGCTCTATCTTAACTTAGAGGCTCTATCGTTACACATGCAGGGATGATTTTAATAAGCTCTTTGTACATTTAAATAGCAGATATTATTGGTTCTGTAAGTACCTCAAGATGTGAAAGTTGAAGAAAATAGTTGAACTATTCCTGAACTTGTACATAATAAAGAACATCAGACAGAAGTGAAACCTTTGCTTCTCAGAGCCTTTATTTGTACACAGATATGGGGCCCGGCAGTGCTTACAAGTTACACCAAGTAGCCTAAAATACAGCATTTCAAAATCACATTGTTATTACAATGAAACAAATCAGAAACTGCACTGATTGTAACCCACCCCCGTCCCGGTGTCACTTACAGGGAGGGAGGGGGGTTCACATAATGACCTTAAAACGAGCACAAGACAAGCAAATGTTTCAAAAACCCCTAACACTTATCTGCCAGGGTGAATGACAAACATTGTTCTCTATACAGAATTTCTTAGGTTGATATGAAAGACAGTTGCCTGGCTGATTATGAGGTTGCTCAATTATATTCCTATTCATAAACCAACTGGGATAGCCGCCGAAACGTGAAGGCAGTTCGGTCATTGTGAATAACAATGAGTTTCTGCTGGTAATTGTGCACTGAAAGACGTCTCCGGCCGTGATTGGAGATAACGTGACGCTAAATCCTCACCAGGGAAGGGAGGTATTTTCCCGATGAGGTGAGTTGTGAAACAGAAATGAGACCGAGAGTGTACAGAGTCCCCCTCGTCTATAGCCAAGTGTTAGTCAGGTGCAAATTGTTTTGAAAGAGAAACTTTGACCTCAATTGCACGGGAACAGGTCACCTTGTTCACAGTGAGTCAGAGTTCTCGAGCTTATACCGTAAAATGAAATTCACATGAAAAGTCCCTGGATCATACCGATAGCCTGAACCTTACCCCTGAGTTCAGCACACACTTGAGTGATGTCAGTCTATTTTATTATCAAATAGCTGTTGGGACACGTGATAGTAGATCAACACTTGGTTTCACTTCGTGAGTAACTTGCATTAAATCATGCAGGAATATGAATTAACCTTGAGTTTTTGGATTCCTATATGCTTTAAGTGGCCCTGCTGAGTACTGATACTGAAACTGATTGTGCTATGACTGTTTGATTCCTGAATTGTAGAGGCTCTTCCACATCTAACGTGAAATCAAATTTAGGAGACAGCTACAAATGATACACAACAATTCAATATCATATTTTATTTTTTCCATCTTTCTCATGTTTTTATATAAAAAGTGTCAGTAACTGACATCAGTCAGAAGTTTGAAAAACCTCCATTCCTGTCAAACCACTTCCAAATGTACCATTCAATGATCATCATCATCACCCTCGTTCTCCTCGACAACTGTCCATTTGTCAATACATCAGAAGAATGCAGTACTTTACTGGTTTTAGTAAACAAAAACAAACAGCAGAGGTTTCACACCTCTGTTCAAAAAGCTATTTTTGCACTGGTTAGAGTTCCCCAACAGGGAAATAAGCACAGCTACACCTTTTGCGTTCGACAGCATCCACCCAGTCGGCCCCTTGTGGACCAGCCTGATTTCCAAGCAATGGAAATATTTTCGCCCAGAAAGAGCTCCTGCTCACCAAAGAGCACTTCTAATGTGTTTTATAGAGAAAACAGAAGAGGTATTCATTTACTGGTAAAATTCATTATCCAAAGCTTCAAAGTATCAGGGTCACCAGGCAGCTGGGATAAGCGGAAGACAGACAGGTGTGGTTAGGGCAACTGGAAGCAAACCCCTCCTGGAGAACCTGGTTCCAAACTGTCTTTTTGATTAACAGAACCACATTATCATCAATAAACGATAAAACTGTTAAATCACAATTACAGAGCTACAGCAGAAGCAAGAAGTTTTCCTTCAAAGTGCCTCGCTTTTTTGACGCATGAAATTCAAAGACTTATGTGTGTA
>OMNV01010968.1:4760-21859 GCA_900303265.1 Brotula barbata | reverse complement strand
GTGTGTGTCTTGATAAAAAGCTCCAGGTCCAGTGAAGGCCTCCATTGTTGGCAGCAGCTCGGCTCCGCGCACACACACACACACACACACACACACACACACACACACACACACACACACACACACTCGTCCACATATAAAAACTCCAAAGGGCTCAGACTGTTCTTTGAGTTTCTTTCAACACCTCTGCTTTTCACACTTGGTGGATTAGCTTACATAGACATTTCAGATATGGGGACTTGGGGGAGTACAGGACAAAGGGAGGGCAGGAGAGGGGTGTAATGCATTGGATGTCTAATGGATAGGGGCTGTGGGGACACTAATAGGGTGGAGGGGGGATTTAGGGGTCAATATGACCCTGATGTATACATGGGAGCAGCAACATCAGCAGCACTGTGCTGGATAGTTCAGGCACACGGTAAAAAACACCGCTTCCATCTCCAGTTACCACATCGACAACATCGACTTCTAATACAAAAAGAATTAAAACGACATTAAAGGAACTAAACAAAGATGACAGTGAGGGAAAGTATCCAAGTGCAGATCGTTTCTGACTACACAGCTGTATGGGGTTTTCAGTCTTCACTCCATCAGAAGACAAGTGTGGGAATACTGACAGATCGTCCTGGAGGCCTCCTGTGTCAGCGGCCCAGCACAAACTCCAAGAGTTGACAGGAGTTTGCTCCAGGCTGCCCTCTGTTGCTTGGCTTTGGCACTGCAGGCAACACAAAGATTGTGTATCCACGTAAAGTTTGAGATGACTTCTTTTGCAGTTCTTTATCTTCTTTCATTTGTTCTGATCCTTTTTCCAACATCCACCAAAAACTGGCACAAGCGTCATCGCAAACCAGGGCTTTTCATATCTATTCCACTTGTTATTAACACCCCCCCCACCGTTCTCTTTTTTCTTAAAGTGTCCTATAATGAGCAACACCAATGACATTAAAAAGACAAAGAAAAAAAACGGCAAAAAGCACTTCATGTCATGTAGCGGGTGATCGCTCTCAGAGCGTAGAGCAGTTCTGCCTGCATGCGAGCTTCCATAAGAAGCAAATTAACATGGACCTGCAGGAGACGAGAGACAAAAGAGACCATTTATTACATACAAATCTAAAAAGCCGCACCAGCGAATCCACAGACCGAGACAGAATTTCCTCCTCACCTTTTCGGAGTGCTGAAACTGCCTCCAGAAACTTTCATACATTCGTTTGGTGGTCTTCTCAGGACTACACACCATGGTCTTAATATAGATCTTAAAGCTGCGGTCGAGGAGCTGGTTTATCTCCCCGTAATCGTAGTCATCATACCTAAGATGCACAGAGAAGCACAGCGTTAGGGGGACTGACGCGAGGTGACCAAAAACAAAGAGAGAGCAGCCTGAGCCACCGGCAGCGACTGACCTGATGCCAAACATGCAGTGGATGTAGTTCCAGATGGCTCGGCGCAGCATGCTGGTGTCCACGTCCTTGTGTGTTGCCATGGTGTTGTAGGTCAGGTTGTAGGCCATCTGGAACTTCTCATCCAGCATCTGACCAACATCAGGGTACAGTCGGTTGACCAGAGAGAATCCGTGGTCCTCCCAGCTGTAGTCCTGGAGTACGGAGGAGGAGTAAGGAGTTAGAGACAGTCATCACATGATCATTCTGCTATATCTGTGATCGCTGCAGACTCGTCTCTGATCGCTACCTGCACTCTGAATGTGGGCACTTGTTCTCCTCTCCTAGAGAACTCCTTGTAGCCATAGCTGGGGTCCTCAAAGTGACGGGAGATGTCTCTGGAGGGGACGCACTCCTCGTCCTCTGCAGTGACCACCAGCATGCTCTCCGTCTTCTCCCTCTCAAAGCGGGTAGCCATCTCCTCCTGGCTGGCCTCCTCCTCGTCGCGACACTCCTGCAGCTGCTTCATTTTCTCCATCAGCACTTCCACCTCACCGCACATATCCTGCGTAGCCAAAGAGCAGGAAAATGCATCCAGAGTTAAGATAGAGCTGTTAAAAGCGTTTTAATGTGATATAATCTCCATTACACCTGCTGTCTGGATATAATTTCTATTTTCTGCTCACCTGGGTGCCAAGTGGATCGTCATGGTGATTAGCGTGACCGTTCCCGTTGGCGATGTCACAAACGCAGTAGTGGCTGAGGGAGGGGGGTCTGAAAGTGTGTCCACCTTCACAGTGGATCTCCGGGGTGATGCCGCAGCCGAAAGTGAAGGAGGCGAGGGAGTGGTAATGTGTGAGGAGGACCACGGCGTGAATCAGCTCCGCCAGGGACCAACTGTGCTCCTCAGCTTTCAGAAGACGCTGGGGGAAAAAAACAAAACAAAATAAGCTCAGGCCGGCTGACTGAAGCAGGTCCTGGTCTTTAAAAAGCAGGAAAACACGACTCTGTCATCTCCTTTTGTTATGCCAACACTGCACGTTATACAGCTCCAGATATACTGCAGCCTCACCCACGATCTCACATGGTTACACAAGACCTTCTTCTCTACACCCCCACCCTACATCCATGACTCCAGGCCCTCACCTCCATGTGTTCCTTGGTCAGAAGCCAAGGCCGGTGGGCCAAGATTTTGTTGAGCTCGCTGATTTGCTGCAGCTTCTGCGGGGCTTCATCCAGGCCGTTGAGCCATTTAGGATCACCACCAACCTGGAGGAAATCATTCACGTGCAGGTTCACCAAGTAGGAGCACTGATGTCTAGCTGCCGCCTGCCGGATCACCAGGAAAGAGGAAGAGAGAGAGAGTTCAAGCCAAGACCATGCTAATGCCCTTTTAAAAATCTAAGGATGTGTGTGTCGCTTGACACAAACTTTGGGTCTGAACGCACCATGATTCCGATGTAGTGTCTGTAGTGCAGAGACAGCGGGCCGTCCATCTGCAGCAAGTAGTGCTGCGTCCGGAGAAAACCCTCCAGGTACTGTGGGTGGAAGCCCATCACCAGGGAGATGTTGTCAAGGCGACCGAGGGCTGCAAACGCATCCTCAAATATCGCCTGCGTCCCGGAGTCCACTTTACTGACTTGAAAAATCTGAATGAGGAACAAGGCAAAATCAATAAGATGTAATAAAAAGGGAATAAACGCCAGGATTAAATGAGATGTGAGCGCCTGTCCTGTACCTCCTTTTCAGGGATGAATCTGCTCGGTCCGTTACCCAGGGGCCTCGGGATTCTTACTCCTAAATCCTACAAGACAAAAAAAAGGAGAAAACAGACATTATTTATTTACCTTTAGGCTGCTCACGGTACATCACTTCTGTTGTCCCCCCTACAGTCAGTTTACTGTTGAACCAATGGAAAACCCAGCGTCTGAGTCCTGACAGCAGCAGAGCTAAGAGGACTTAAAAACTGCAAAAAAACATAAACTCCTGTCGGATTTCATCAAAAGAATAAATGTCGACACAATGACGTCAACCGGTTCACCAAACCAAACAAAGTGCCACTTAAACTCTACAAAAGGCAGAGGACTCGACTGACAGCCTCGTCTTCCCTTTCATGTCCTGCAAGTTGCTTGTCGAGACATGTCCTCTAGTGGACACTCGTCAGTCCCTGCGCACGATGAGACGAACGGATGAATGAATGAGCACGAAACAGATTTTAATGAGCGAGCACATTAGTTTAAAGTCGTGGGGCTGAAGATGTCATATGGTGGTGGAAATAAATCAATAAAGTAACGGACGGGACAAAGAAACCGAGGACTCCAAACGGAGCAAACGAGTAAACAAGTCCGGACAAAGACTGCAGTGCAGCTCCTCTGCTCGGAGGAAGAAAAAAAAAAAAAGCTCGGAAAAGGACACAAACACAATCTAACATTTTTTTTTCAAAACACAGATAACAACAAGAGCCGTTTGACGTGAAGAAGTTGTCCCTTTGTGCTTACCTTCTTGCTCAGCCGTTCACAATGAGAACATATCTTGAACAGGTTTGTCACTGCAAATGAATTATTCCCCACGTTCTCCGCCGGTGCCACTGCGTGCCTCATGTCGTGTTCTCGCCGCACTGTGATTTTGTTGCGGGTATAAAAAGTACAAATGTGTTTTTGATGGCTGTTTCCTCCTCTCTTTGTTCCTTCGGGCACTGGCTTTAAGTGCTCTGCAGTCAGCTGTTGCAGCCCCGCAGCAGAATAGCTCCTCTATCCGCTCATACATTCGGTAAATAAGAGAGGCGCGCGTGACTGGCGGGCCCGCGGCCAATCGCGTGTCAAAAACAGCCCCGCTGCAGCCAATAGGAGCGAGGGCAGACCGAGGGGGCGGGGCGAAGCGTGAGCAGCGAGGGGGTCTAAACGTGAGCAGAAAGAACAATCCCCTCTGAGAAAACAACATCACTTCTCACTGCTTCTTCTTTTGTTCCTGCTGCCACTCATCATGATTGCGCGTATTATTATGCACGACAGGGCAACCTTAGTGTTGATCAGCTCATCAATACCATCCAATCACTTTAAGCAATAACATAATTTAATTATGACAGGTCCAGCAACTAAGACTATTTCTTTCTTTCACCCTGAGTTGAAGACGTGTTTGAAATCTGTCCATCAATGTAACGAGTATTCACTGAAACAACTACTCAACAGTACCAAAGTCCCCCTCATTGACTGTTATGATGTTATTATGCAGGGGGGTGTGTGCATGTGCTGCTCCTTGATGAGCAGGAAAAGGTAGATCAGCAGCAGTAAACAAGCAGGCAGATCTGCTGCGCAAAGCACTCACCAGACAGAGGGCTGCAGAACCTGCTGCAACAACAACAGCCATTCAGTTGGTGCTGCTGCACCGCAACCAATCACACGCCAAACACTGCTGTTCATCCACCAATCAGGACGGGCTGCAGAACTCACTAAAAGCCAGGAGGAAGTGGAGATAAGACAGGCAGCTCTTATGGCTTTGTTTATCCCACTGAGACAATGAGACACCCACTGGAACACTGTGCTGCTGTTTTAAGTCAATAATTACTCCAAGATGTAGTTAACATCATAAACAGCAGGTTATTTGTTTGTAGCAGGAGTCAAATGTGTTTCTATTCTGAAGTCCAGTAAACACCTCACAAACGCATCATCTCATAGTCCACAGTGTGCCCTATTTCAAAAACAAATGAGCCATTCAAAAGACATACATTTTTCTATAAATAGATTCAGATAATGACGCATCATTTACATAAAAAATGTTCCATCCCTGCCTCAGTTTGCTTGGGTCAATATTAGGATGCACAATGGACCAATAAGAGAACCTTCAATAAAAGCATCAAATGGTACGTGATAACAAGGAGGTGGGGACTGAAAGACGGACACGCAGCTACCCAAAGAAAGATAAACCTGTCCCAGTGTCAAAGGCCCTCTGAGCCCGCTTGGTCAGTTTGGCAAACGCCTGCAAGTCTCTCAGCACTGATAGCCCGATAGCACTGTATTCAGCAGGTTCATTGTGTGGATCCATCCCGGCCGCCCCTCTGTCCCTCTCCTGATGCCACGGTGTGTGGGTGTGGGCCAGTGGTAAACATGTTCCCCGGGCTGGAGTCAGCACTCTGCTGGGTGCAGCAGGGCTGCCGGGAGCCCCATGGCTCAGCAAAGCTGCAGAAGAGGCTGGTCAGCGTTAGGGCTTACGACACACCAAACCTTTGAACAGAAAAGCGCTTAGGCTCGGGGGTTCGGCTTCGCGGACGCGGCCACACGTTATTGTCAGACTGCACACGCTGACTGCTCTGTGACTCTTCACTGACTGTCACTTGTTTCAGCGATTCACTGTGGCTTCAGTTACTTCATCGTGTTGCATTTTGGTATTTGGTTTCCACTTCGTGGCATCCTAAACAGAACTACCGGTTTAGAGTCAGAGAATGGTCTTCCCTCATTATTATCAAAAATAAAGGCACCCTTTGAAAACACTAAGCGTAGCTACGCCAAGCATAGCTCTTCGATATTTTGGGGTTGTTTGCTGACAGTGCTTTTTCTGACACTCTCATCTTCCAAAAGTCACGCAGTGGAATGTCATCACATAGTAAAGGAGGAAATGATCCGTCCTTGAACTATGCACTGCAGCAGATGAGTGCATGTTACCTGTTCTTATTGAATTCAACACGGAACACCTTATGATCTAGGCCATAAAAAGCAAACCCAGCTAGATTGTGGAACCTCTGTTCGATCAATGGGACGTGTTCCATTTCCTTTTATTTATGTGCAGATTTATGGTAGAATACAGTATGGAGAGTATTGTTGGTTGAGATTTTAGTCAAGCATCCATTTGATTAGTCCTTCATTCAACATGGAATTACACAGGGTTAGACACTTACTACGCACCAGACTAATGAAACTAGTTAGTGCATCATCTGCGTGTCTTAGGGTGTTTACAGCTCAGGCCTGATGCAGCTGGCCAATCAATACCGACCGCAGTTGAAAGGTAAATATGTTTATACCTTTTACCAAAGCCCACAGAGAGGTGGAGAGAAAGCCTGTCATGGAGTGTTGGAGGTGTGTGTGTGTGTGTGTGTATGTGTGTGTCTTTTTGTGATTCCAATGCAAATAATCATAAAAGAGTGAAAGTGCACAAACTTTCAGTATAGGAGGAGACGACTGTTAACAAGAATTCCGTATTTTGATTTTACAAACCTTACACAGTTACAAACAGGGACTGAACTTGTGAACTTGTCACGAGAGTTGGACAGAAATCAGACAGACAGAGAAGTGGATCCGTTCCTAACTTTCACCACAGACCACGCGGGTTCAATCGCTGCCTGAAGCAGCCGGTTGGAGAATTACACCGAGCATAAATGATGATAGATGCCCGTCCATGCACATCACAATTCTATTTCCATCCAACCTGAATTTGGGCATTTTTTAAAATATGGGTGTGTGTATCATAATACTGTATAATAAGAAAATGCTACAATGTCACAGGTTGGAGCTTTCATAGAATTTAATGTAAGTTATTATTTCTACTAGTGTGTAGTTTTTATACGTTTTTGTAATAATAGTTACAAATAAGTGTTTACTGCTGTTGTCCTGTGCTGCTTGTTTTTCTGTCCCAGCCTCTCTGGCTGCAGCGCTCGTCTGGGTGAAATGCGTCATGCATCATTTCAGTTTAAAATATTCTTAATCCCTGTGAGGCCAGACGACGACTCAACAATGAAATTAACGGTCAACAAACTTCGATTGTCACTAATGTGAATATTCGTTGCAGCCCTTACTTTCTACGTTTGCCATGGAATTTGTCTTGGGGTTTTTCAAACATCTGTATACGATTTACATTAAAAAGACAAAGGACGGCCATGACTCCACATCTTATAGGCAGCCCAGTCAGACATACACACTCCCTGGCAAGAACATGTTTTAACAGCTGAGGAGACGTAACTCCGGGACATATAATAGATAATAGTCCATTGTTAAAACAAAGTGCAAAAAAATCTGCCATAGATGAAAGCAAAACAACATGAAGTCTAGCAATAAGTGACCCTTGTCACTAAGAACTGAAAGGACTGGAAGACGAAAAACAGTGACAGAGAGTTTGTGCAATTTTTCTTACAACATTTTAATGCTGTTAACAAAAACAAAATGTTACAAAATGTTAAGGTAAGAACGTGGATATTAAATCTCCAACAAATAACTTTTTCGAGTGCGATGATAACCGGCTGAGTGTGAACTCTGCATGTATGCACGGCTGCAGTGTGGCTGCTGTCGTTTCTCATGCAGTCACAAGCAGCCAGCGGAGCCACAGAAACTGCGAGGATGTTCAACAAGTGGCACAAGTCCACCAGACCAGTTTCAACGTGACCTATCGCTGCACAGAGGAGAGGAAGCAAAAAACTCTCAGACACTGACACAAGCCTAGCAACAGGCTTCCACCAATCACAGCACAGAACAACAGTTACAGGAACCAATCTGCTTTACTTGCTCGCTCTCCCTTTTCTTACTTGTGACAAAAAAAAAAAAAAGGAGAGAGAAAACACACAAAAAACTTCTGCCGAGCTCTGAAGTTGACTGAACAAACTAATCTGCTGTGTTTCATGGAGAGAGGTATTTAGATTGCTGACTTGTTTGCACAGTACAATATTTGATTTGCTTCAACAAAGAAAGACAAAAGAAAAACTACATAAACTTAACAGCAGACACAAAAAAAACACATAACTAACAGACCAGCAAATAATTGGGAACTTCAGCCACGTATCAGCTGGTATGAGAGTGGATAAATGGGTTACTTTACAGCAACTTATACACCTTCAAAGAATGAAAAGTGCAGACTAAGAGGGTAGCTCCCCAGCCCCACTCTTCAAACATTGCTTTAGGCTCTGTTCATCTATCACTAAGCATTGCAAAGAGTGGACTGGAACATTAACCCTTTTCTGCCCGACCAGCGGCTAGTACTGATGCTTAAGTGTCGGGTCTGTTCTGTGGCAAAAATGTCATTTTGTTTGATGTGGACCAGTCTAATCAGTGTGGGAATCAGATAGACCAGGGCTGACTTTTAGCCCTCTCTGTGTGACTCTTGGTCTCTTTTTGTCTCCCTTTTTTCCCGGTGGCCTCCTCTGTGATCTGTGTGTATTCTGGCATGCTATCTGAGTGGAGCAGTCTCGCCAAGCGCCGGCTTTCCTGAGTGGAGAGGCGTGCCCCCCAAGACCAGCGGGTCCTGGACCAGTGAACACCAACTCTGGGAGGAAGCAGCGTTCCCTGGATTCCATGAAATGCAGCGTGAATGGAGAGACCTCAGAGAGCACAGCGAGGAGACAAAAATCATGGATCGAGGGAGGAAGACGAACAAAGGATAACAGAGGCTTTCACATGGCTTTCTACAGAAAACACAAAGCTCCTCAAATGATCTATATGAATTACATTACGGGCAACAATCCAGGGGGAAAGGCGTTGGTCTGCAACCCCTGTGAGCACGTGAGGAAGAGCTAGTTCCCGGGGATGTTATTCTAACAGAGAGAGGGCAGCTGTGACAATACAGAGGGCTACAAGAGAAAAGATCCCAAAGAAAAACAGAAAATACCAAAAGCACTCCGACTATCTTTAGCCCAATATGACACAGCAACCACAAATCAATGAAAGCCTGTTTTCTACTGCCCGTCCTCCTTTGTCTCTATGTTACAGTGTCTGGTTTCTGCAAACAAGACTTCGGCTGTCCTTTGACTCCCTTCTAATCTCCTCCTTATACTGTTTCGTATGGTTTAGCACCGATAAACATGGAAAACAGCACTGTCGGTGATTCCAAAGGGTGCTGCCAAAAGTTCAAAAGGCAAACTTCAGAATCTGCTGCAAAGTTTTACAGCGTCGGTTTGAAATATTGAAAACCTGTACGGTGAAATCGAGCTCGAGCTTATCTGGTCTCTTTACATTATCGGCAACTAAATACCAAACGAAACACACGGCTCGCTAACAAAGTTGACCTTAGATCAGCAATCGGGAGCCTGAAAACCCCGATAAAAATAGTCCCTGTGGTCTGACGCTGCTGTGTGCCTCCTGGCATCCACAGCTGTTTCTTTTTTTTCTCTCTCACAACAACAAGAGTTGCTGACTGAGCAAAAATGAGTCATCTCACTGGGAACCGGGCCATAAGGTTGTTGATCATCACACCATAATTCTAAATGTAAACCCTTCACAAAAGATCCAACCCGTCACCCGTATATATCAGAATTCAGAGGGGCCGTGATTCATTCCCAAAAATACCACGAAACAACAAGACCATGGCAGCGGCTTAGCAGACAATGTTCCAACTGCTGCTCGGAACAGGGCCACTAAATCAAAGGTTATAAAAATGAGGAAGCAGAAAACCTGTTGTGCTGTTCGGACTAAACAGAGTTTTATTGTTTCCTTCTAGGTGCTCATTGGCACGTAAGAGAGAGGACAAGTGAGTCAAGAGGCTCCGACAGAGCCTAGAAACCGTCGTACCCCTACTTGCGTGTTTCTGAGCTCACCGACGCCGGATCTACTTCTGCCTTGTCTTATTCTCCCCCTATCCACTCTCTCAATCTGTAACCTTCCCCAGGATCTATTTGGATTGCAAAGTTGAAAAGGGGATGTGATACTTCTGTACTTTAAGGGGGAGGAAGTGATATGGCCTAATCGTTGCCCTGAGATCCATTTTGGCCGTGTCCTATTACTTCATTAATAAGCAATGAGCTCCGGTACTGAATGGCAGAACAAAATGGCTGGCACGACCTCATTCGAGTGCGACGTCATGGCAACTACCCCATTAATGTTTAATCGTTTATGAAATGTCCGTTTGATTAGGTAGAAACTCAATCACCTCGGTCCTTCTCAGCCATCGTAACTGATACATTTCCAGTTTTTAATGTCATGTACTGTACAGCATGACACTGAACGGTGCAGGGGGACCGAGGATGAGACAGTCGGAGGATAATATACAGGAGGGATGAATTAGATAAGATGGGAATATAACATAACATCTGTCAGGATAGGTTTGATCTTTGATTTTTCTCAGATGTGTCTAATTTCTTATCTATTTGTAGTCTTTGTTCCTCTTTATTGTTCTTGGCTGTGCTGTTCTTCACAAATTATTCCAAATTCTGACAAATATCGAGAGAATTTTTGAAAAAAATAAATTGAATGGACAAGTTAGAATCGATCTAGATCTCATCCTCATAAATAGATAAAATGGATTGCTCATCCTCACCAGTACACAAGTTGGTCCAGTTTGTCTAGAAACCACTCTGTTGCTGCGTCACAAATACTTGGTAAATGCAAGTATTCTGAAATGGAGGATGTTGTTTGGGCTGGAGTAAAGTTTGTTTTGTAAAAACCCCACACAGCATCCGAAAACACCTATAGCTGGATCCTAGTTTCCTGCAGCAATGCGAAGGAAAGGCACTCGTGACTACGAAGGTTAACGCTGTTCAGGTACGGTCTACACTCTGAATTTGATTTAGCATGCGCAAACATCACATAACAAGTACACATACAGTAAATACTGCATGTATACTCAGCACATGTTGTCCTCCTCGAATGAACACACGACACGAGACCATGACTTTGTACCGCAGAACCTCTAAAAACACAGAAACGCTTACCCTGTCTACTGCGTGTGTTTATGATGGTACAGCTTATTCAGCAAGAAATGGTGACACAATAAAATGTGCTTTAATTATGTGTAAGTCAATAACATTATAACACCATTTCCATCACAGCAGCAGTATAAAAATGATCTTTTAAGAACAACAGGTCAAAAGTCCTAAAAGACAATACGTTTGTCATAGCTTGTTTATATGAAGATTTATTCATTTATGCATAGTAAATCTTTTAGCCTTCCACTGAGACGTTTAAAGGGTTAATTTGTTAATGAATATTAGTCCTCGACTTTTAATAACTCTCATGAACCTCATAACCCTGACACAAGTGGAGACGTGTGCCTGTGTGTGTGTGTGTGTGTGTGTGAGTGTGTATGTCATGCCACAGGTAGTGTTGGACATATTTGCTCTGTGGTTAATCAATTACAGGCCTGTGGGACCAAGACAAGAACAAACCACTGGCTGAAAATCGAACGCACCATTTCCATATAGACTCATGATTTAAATATCTGACTGACTTTCAAGTGTCAGACATAACTGAGAGATGAGCCGGTCTATGCAGAGCTGCTCACTATGGTGGTGTCACTATGGTGATAGAAGGGCCCCCATTCCAGCTCACACTGAATGAGTTCTTTATTAGATTGTATCCAACCTGCCCACTAAGTTTCAGTGAACTCAAAAACCTTTTCAGATATCTTACTAGCTGACTGACAAACAACAGAAACTCCTTGGCGGGTGTAATTAGCCTTCTTTAGATGAAATCAGATAGCTGATTTACACATTCATTTTTGACAGACAGACGTGTGCTAATGTATGAATCACCTGTCTCCATCATAGGACAGAAAAAAAACCTATTCTCTGAGATTCCAGATGTTTATTATAATATGCTGATTCTGGGCTAAAATCCCAAATATTTCCCTACTGCTGAATCTGATTGCAGAGAACACTTTGATTAGGTCATCCACCGCAGCCATAACACACAGAAAGCAGCAGCGCCTGCGTGATAAGGTTGATCCAAAGTGGAGCACACGGGGTATATCTGCCGAGATTCGAACGGGGCGTGTTTTGATTCCCAAGCGACGGAGCTATCAGACACTCGTGACCCCCCGCCTACTAATCAGTGTGACCTTCCAAAGGGATCTAGATGCTTTTGTTGTTTAAGTATAGGGCTATTCTGAGTACAATTTGAAAAATGTGGTGAAATCAGTCCAGCCAAAGTTATCGACCGACGTAGATTTAAAAAACAAAACAGAAAAAGCTTGATATTGGCCTAATTCTCTGGCCTGGCCGATGTATCGGTCCATCGCTTTTAGAGTGGTGGAAAATACTCGAGGACAGCAGTCTGTGCAGATTGTAGCCCAACATTATATGTTATGATATGGTTGAACATCAATTATACATATATAACAACACCACATTAACAAAATACAACATAGACATGTATACCTAATACCATTATTGTTGTGACAATACAGTAATCCCTAAAGACCACTTGAGACAAAACGCACAATGTATGAAATTTTTACAATGTCACTTCTTATGTCCCATATAATGACTGTGGGGGTTAAAGAGGGCATACAGGATGAATGAAACACTAAAGGATGGAAAGAGTGATGAGAACAGTGGTAAAAGGTAAGCGGTCAGAGCGAGAGCAGATTATTTGACTAGTGTCCAGAGAGAAAGCACCTCGTACCTTATCATGGATAAGTAAACACACCGTACCGTCTGGAGTGACATCACTGTCTCAGAGAATCAATAACCAGACACTTCCTGTGCAGTGGGAAAATCGATGACTCTGTACACTAGATTACCTATCTGTGCCCACTCACCTGAGCAGGCACACACAGAAGTAGGACACACTCCACACCAATGCACACAGTGTAATGCAGAGCACACATACAGATCATTAACAGAAACAAATCCACCATCACACTTTTCACCAAGGGGAGCGGTCTTCGTGTGGCCTTGGTGCAGTCAGCCCATTATTGGATTAGTGGTGGCAATAGCACAGTGCTGCGCTGGTGTTGAAGTCTACAGGGGGTAATGGCTCTGCTGAATCTATCAGGTTTCACACACAAACACACACATCTAAATACCAAATCCGCATACCTCACCCCCTATCTGAAAATCTCTCAAATCCCCCTCAACCATTCCCTCTACATACAGAATATCATTATGCAACGCATGTTTGGAGCATGGGGCTAAAAAAAGGAGTGAGTGGTAGCGGCTCGTAACTTTTGTCACCCATAAACTTGTGTCTGGTATGTGGTTTGAGCTTAAAGCACCAGATTTTCAGTAATCCAGAAAATGCCCAAGCTTCTTTTCCTCACTAAATATCTGTGAGGAAAAGTTGTGCCTCGTGAGCTCCCTCTCAGATTTCTCTACATCAGCCAAGGGGAGTCATGGCCGGGCGGCAAGCAACAGACAAGAGCGGATGGGGCATCACGAGCAGCTGAGCCCAGTACACTTTCACATCACTAATGTGTCTGTATGCATGTATGTGTGTGAGTAAGAGACAGCAAGCAGAAGAGGGAATAAAGACACTATAAAGGCACTTTCAGAACTATAAAGGTCTGAAATAATCTACAAACTACTTCCCCTGGAACTCTACATAGTAGGACTCATGTGGGTCCATCAGCAGCATCTTGAAGCAATGACAACAATATAAAAATGAGACATCTACAGTATAACGTGACAGCTGCACCATTTTGATTCACATTAGGAGTAATTCTGAGTTACGATTAAACACTTTTGTGCAACTCAATTATCTCTGCAGCTCCACAGCAGAAGAGCTCAAACAAACTCAGCCTGATGCCAACCGTGATCAGAAAAGAACTTATACCAACACATGAATACACGCAAAGAAAAAAGTTCAGTGACATGTCCAACAGCAAAATGTGATTATCCACAGCTGCTGGTTTTTGGGTTTATGAACTCTGAACTACCGTGAAGACCCCCTGTCCTCGCTGCAGTGCACTGCCTCGGGGCAGACTGACAGACCTGGTTTGCCCGTCTACCTGTTCTCCCCCTGCTGAGACACCAAATGCCACACGAAAAAGTCATCACTCCTGCCATTGCCCTTGACTAAGGCACAAGGCAGAAGGTCTGGAGTTGGCCCCCGGGCGCATGTGTTGCATGTGCACGCGAGTGTTGCCCACTGCTCCTTATAGTTAGGAAGGGTTTAAAACCAAAGAAATCATTTCCTTGTGGGATCAATAATAATTTGTTCTTTCTTCCTTCTTTCCTTCTGCCAGTGACTGTGGTGCTTCTCATTTGATTATACTGCAATCATATCAAAAATAATCATCTTCAAACATCATTATGTAATTGTAAATCAATTTATCAATGCACCTAAAAGGAGTACGAGAGCCTCTGTGTGTATTAAAGACAAACACTCTGAGTATATGTAAATATACCGACTCTCATCCAGACATACAGCACGTTCGTAAAAGCAGGAGATGTTTCATAAGGAGTTTTCAAACCCGAAGAGGTTTAACATTTATATGTCCAATGAAAATGCATTTCTGCTATCTTGTTGCAGTTCCTGGTTTAGCGAACACTTTATATTTAAAACCTGTGTCTGCTTTTTTATTAGCTGTGATTCTGATTCTGGTCAGTAATGTTTCTATAAACAATCACACTGCCTACTGATGTTGTGAAGTAACTTGTCATTATGTTGCACACTACTTTTTTGAAGTTAATGATGACTAAAGATGAGCCTCTCTAACCTCTTGAACCATAACAATACTAACATGTGCGCACCGACGCATGTGTGTCTTTGTCTGTGTCTAGAGAGGAAATCTATTCCCTTCGTGCATCACAGCAAAGTTTGGCCTCTGGCCTAGAATCGGTGATTTTTTCACTAAGCCTCCGCGAAGGTCGAGTCAGCTCATATGGCCCTGTGGGCCATCCTGCAGGGTGAGGGTGCGTTCTCTGTGGGACTCCCACAGGAAAGCTTCACACAATACTTGGCTCTCCTTGAGGCAGACACAAAGACACACACACTACGCTGATGCAACTGCAAACACACAGATTAAGACAAATCTTGATATACACATATACAAGCATTGTAAAAGGAAAAGTAAACACTTCCTCTCACATGTTTAATGCAATATCACACTCACATACACACACACACACACACACAGCAGTCTCAATTAGACAATGGATGGTGGAACTGTGCCATAAGGGAGGGCTGTTGTCCAGTCACTGGGCAACTAGGGCAGCAGATGGTCATCTTCCCTTCCACTAACACCAGCCAGAAAGGAGGGGAGGAATAAGAGTGGTGTCTGAGCCTCCAACTGAGCACCTTTCACCATGTACATGGGAGAGCTGGACATCCATTACCTGGGGGTCTGCATGTAGCTCCAGCTATGGAAACATGACGAGACACAGATGTACTGCAGCGCTCAGTGAACATACATTTCACCCTGAGAGAGCAGCGATTCCCTTTAGCTGTGTTCGAAACCAACGCAACAGGCTGAAACACTAAACCAAACAAACTCAGATAAACCACAAATGTGGCCGAACACGCATGTGAAGGGGAGACAATAAACGTAAACGCAGAAAAAGCCAAGTAGTTCAGTTCAGACATTAAGAAGAAAAGATAAAAAGACAGGAAGGTTCCATACCTGTTGATCAGCAACCAATTCTCAGGATAAATATTTCTATATTAGAATAAAATGTATGGGAGAAATTAACAAAGATAAGAGCGAGTGAGAGCAAATCTATGGTACTTTGCTCTGCACAGAAATAATATTAAAAGTTAATCAGGGGACCAATCAGAGGACTTCAAAAACAACTTTGCATGTTCTCCCTTTTCTCCTGTCTATGCATGTAGGCATGTTTTGGGGTGGCTAACCCATAACAAGTATCATCTTACATAAATAAAGGTCTTATTGGCTGCAGTGGGTCAGCAGATGGGGGAGAGGGGAGAGGGGAGAGGGGAGACTGTTGTGTCAAAGTTGCAAAGCACAGAAAACAGAGTTGCATGAATGCAGCCTCTGTGTGCGCGACAGCGAACCTTCCTCCTTCAAGAAAACATGTTTGTTAGAGAGCGTTACATCACAGTGGAGGTATGAGGGAGGGAGAGAGAGAAAGAGAGAGAGAGAAAAAGAGAGAAAGAGGAAGAGAGAGAGGTCAAACAAAGGCAGTGGAAGCAGTGCAAGAGAAACTGAGAGCAAACAGGGAATGTGGGGCAAAGGAGACTTGGAAAGAGAAGGAGAGGTGAGCGGTGGAACTCTAAGTGGGTCATTACAAGTGGAGGACATGGTTGGATATGCATTTAGAGGAATGGATAAAATACTGGACTGGAACTGGAAGAGGTAGCCTTTGCAGTCCATCCAAACCAAATCCACCCTCTCCACTGCTTCCCCTCGTTTCAGCCGAGCAATTTTCTTCCCCGTTATGTCTATGAATGCCATCTTGCACACCCCTTCGTCTTCCTCCGCTTCGCTAATTTCTCTTTGATTTCATCCCTACCTTGAGGCAGTCACCTTCATCTTTGCATTTTTGTTTTTGTGAGTGAGAAAGTCATAGGAATGTGGTCCCAAGCCTGAGGTTATTCGTGTTTGTATGTCTACTGTATGTGAAGACGTGGTTTAACTATTGCAAATTAGATAATGACAAGATTTCTAAACATGACATGTCGTTATTATGTAGGCAAGCCTGCTTTGTTGAAAAGCTAAGCAATAAATACACCAAGCGAAAAAGAAAAAAAAAAAATCAGACAACTTTTTATTGCTTTGAGGCGTCTGGGATGAAGCCAAAGTTTCACATTTCTCCTCCCAAAACCATCTTTCTAAGAATACGCCGGTTGATTCCTGAAAAGCCGTGGGCCAATTGGCACCTCAATCCTCAGCTCTCTCCATGAAGCTGTGAAAAACAACATCGGGAGCCAAGTTTTTTTTTTGTGTGAAAAAGAAATGGCAATTCGTTTTATGTCCACAACTATTATACCTCCAGGAGTCGTAGAAAATACTGCAGGCTGGATCCTAATGCTCGTTCTCTGGTTCCTACTGCACCCCACCACCCCACCCGTCCCCCGCTATTCCCTTTACACGAACACAGCTTTGAATAACATGTCTTCAGATTCAGAAAGCAAA
>OMNV01010967.1:1498-18297 GCA_900303265.1 Brotula barbata | reverse complement strand
GGGGGGTAATATTACACTGACTGCACGCGCAAGGCACTCGATGGGATTACATGGAGCATAATATTCCAATCATAATCGGATTAAAATCCCAATGCCCCACACAAACACCTCAATCCGAACAAACAGAAATTTGAATCGCTCACAAAATGATGCCGTCTACGTGGACGGCAAACTGCAAAAACCTCACAAAACTGAACAGAACACCAGAAAAGGCCAAAGTGCAGAAGAGACAGAGAGGAATGGAACAAATACCAGTGAGGCCAAAGGAAGAACTCCACAAGGTGATGGACAAAGACAGGGACAGAATAGATACAATACATGACCAGGACAAGCACTGACAGGAGCCATTCAGGGAGGAACATCAACCATGGAGGAGGAGAATCCAACATGGAGGAGGAGCATCACACATGGAGGAGGAAAAAACAACATGGAGGAGGAGCATCACACATGGAGGAGGAGAATCCAACATGGAGGAGGAGAATCCAACATGGAGGAGGAGCATCACACATGGAGGAGGAGAAACAAGCATGGAGGACGAGGAAAAAACAACATGAAGGAGGAACATCCAACATGGAGGAGGAGCATCACACATGGAGGAGGAACATCAAACATGGAGGAGGAACATCAAACATGGAGAAGGAGAGTCCAACATGGAGGAGGAGAAACCAACATGGAGGAGGAAAAAACAACATGGAGGAGGAACATCAAACATAGAGGAGGAGAATCCAACATGGAGGAACATCACACATGGAGGACGAGAAACCAACATGGAGGAGGAAAAAACAATGTGGAGGAGGAACATCAAACATAGAGGAGGAGAATCCAACATGGAGGAGGGCATCAACATGCAGGAGGAACATCAAACATGGAGGAGGAGAATCCAACATGGAGGAGGAGCATCAACATGGAGGAGGAACATCCAACATGGAGGAGGAGCCTCAACATGGAGGAGGAGAATCCAACATGGAGGAGGAGCATCAACCATGGAGGAGAAGAATCCAACATGGAGGAGGAGAATCCAACATGGAGGAGGAGCATTTATTTACACTCTGAGAGAGGCCAAGTGACTCTAATAATGAGATAAACACAGAGCTAGGACTATGATTATGGACGTCCACATGAATATTAAAATCACCTACTATAATTACTTTATAACAACAACATAGTCTTCATGACTCAGCAGGTTTCAGTGAGACCAAATAGATCAATATGATCATCTGATATAAGATCGTTTACTAACACAGCTTTGGATGACAGAGATCTAAAAATCTAAAAAGTCCTCCAATTATCTATGAAGCCCACGTCATTAGCTGGACACCACCTGGACAGCCAGCGGTGGAATGATGACGTGCTGCTTTACATGTCATCGCTGGTCAGATTTGGCAAGGGTCCAGAGAAAACTACGGAGTCCCACATTGTTTTTGCATAAGTACACGCCGAGTCCACGTTGTTTTTAGTGACCTCCGAGAGTCATTACTGCCGACGTGAATAATAATAATTGAGTGGCCTGAGGTAATGTTCTATTTCACAGAGCTGTCATTTGAATCGTGTCCACATTAACAACAACGTGACCTTGGAGAAAAAACGTGTTCCTTCAGATATCTGCTGTATCTAACATTATTTAGCTGACTGTACAGACTTACATCACACCTTCAGCTATGTGTAAAGTTTAGAATGTGGATTAACATTTACTTTTGTTTACTCCTTTGAATTCCATCCCTTCAATTGTCCACCATGTTTGAGATCCACATTTGGAATATTCTTTGTAAAGTAATTGTTAGAGGTGGTCAAATTTGCTGAATAATGAAAATGTGTTGTTTTAAGTGTGAATAACTGAGTCATGGTGGAGAAATGACAGATTTCTGGTGCATCTTATAGTCCCTTAACAGAGATTCCCCATGTAACTGATTGAAATCCAACTGATTTGCCACCAAAGATTTGCAGCGTTAGTGGACACATTGATAATGAAGAGGGTACGGACAGTGCCGTTTTCAATGTGACAAATAAATCAAAAGAAAAAAGAAAGGAAAACGTGATTATAACCACACAGAGACGTTTGACTTTACCGACTACATTTTATTCTTCAATTTCTAGCACATTTGTAGTGGATTCACGACGACACTTCATTCTACTATAGACTAAGTTTCAAAGTGCCTTTGTGCTGCATTCATGTCAAGTCTTCTCACATACTTCAGCTCCATTTTGACGTTTGTGTTAACCTGTCTCTAAAGTACGTGTGTTGCAGCACTCTGCGATACGCACATTGCATAAATCACCGTAAGAGTAAAAATGGGACATTCAGCCCTATCACGTCACTAAAAGTCAACAACAAAGTCATGTAACACGAGACTGCATGCATCTTTTTCCCAGGAATGTCAGGTCAGACGCAATATGTATAAAATCGTAGTACCTTCAGGAAGTACAGATCTCTTCACTTTTTCATTATTCTAAATACATATCGCCCCTCATCAACCTGAACATTAAACCCCATAATAACAGAGCAAAAACATATTTAAAAATATTGTCTTCTTTTATAGAAACTGAAATATCACATTTACGTATGTATTCAGATCTTTTCCTGTGAGAATAAAAACAAGACGTTCAACTAATTGTCTATTGAACTCAGAGACAGAATTTTATTGACGCACAGACTTCAGTAAGATCTGTACTTGGAAAATTCTGGAGCACTGAAGAACCCCCAAAAAATTTTGTTTTTTAAATGGAAGTTTGGAATAACAAAGATTCTTCTTAGAGCTGGGCACCCAGCCAAACTAAGCCATGGGGGGAAAAGGCCTTGGTCAAGGAGATGAGCAAAAAAGGAATGAAGCCAAAAGTCCCTTTGACCAAACTCCAGAGATCTTCTGAAGGAGAACCTTCAAGAAGGACAGCCATCTCCAAAGACCTGCCTCAGTGAAGGGAAAGGACAGACAGCTTAGAGCTATTCTCAGACCACGAGGAATGAGACTCTCTGCTCAGTCATGTGACGTGGGGTCATTACACAGAATGGAGGGAAAGGTGAACACGTCAATGTACAGAGATCCTTGATGAAAGCCTGCTCGGGACTGGAACGAAGGTGTACCTTCAAACAGGACAACCATTCTGAGGGACAAGTCTGAGCCCAGCCAGAGCCCAGACTTGAACCAGATCAAACACCTCTGTAAAATATCTGCTCACCGAAAATCCAACATGCAACCCGAGTACGGGAGGACCTGCAGAGAAGAATGGAGAAAAAAACTGGAGACTCTCTGGAGTCAAACCTGGAAGCTGTCATCGCTGCTACAGGGGCTTGAACAGTTTCAACTTACAAAATAAATCTCACTTCTGTTTTCACTTTGGCTATGTTCACGGTGCAAGGTGAAATATTTCATTCAGATTTTAAGTCATGCATTGAATTGAGGCTAATGCTAATGCAGCTGTTGGACATTTTGGTCGTCACCAGCACACTGATAAGGAAAATGTGGAAAAAAAAAGAAAAAAAAAAAGAATTGAATACCCCACCAAAACCCTGACCTGACTTTTCACACTGAGACCACACGGACACAGAGAAGATATGGATCAGCTCTATCAGAACTGAAAACATTTCAGAATAGGGCTGTAACCTACCAAAATGTGGAAAAAGTGAAGGGGTCTGAATATTTTCTGAAGGCACTTTATACAGAGATTTGTGTGAACATTTAAACTCAATTGGATGACTTTTACAACAAAAATGCCATGGAATTTTGTTGCTTCTTGTTTTAAAACAAATGGTGTGATGCACTACAGTGATACACATTAGCCACAGAGTGACACACAGTCCAACCCTATGATATCCACAACTCAGCAAAAGCATTTTAGTTGCAACTGTGTTTCCTACCCTGCAGTGGAATGACATCAGTGTTCTCCTGAGATCTCCTCAATGTGAAAAAACACCACACCACCGCACAGAACTGAAGCACAACTATATTAAGTGTAGAGCCAGAACTAGTACGTTTCATACCGAGAAGCTGTTTACATTAAGCCGGGCACACACCGTACGATTCATCCTACATTTGTCCCTGTACTGTGCAGTCTCTGACCGATTTCAGGGGTGAAATACAGCTAGAAAGGCTCGTACTGTGTGGGACAATGTCCGATAAATCACCTGACCGACTCCCAACTGAGCTGTTGGCGTCTGAGGTTCATCTCTGACAGGCCTGAACACTTGGTCCCAACTCGGGCAGTTTGAGCAGCCTAAGAAATCGCAGATTTTTCTAAATTTATTGTTCAGCTTTGTCAGTCACCAAGCTGCCATGCAAGACGCTACAATTATTTGTCCTTAGAGTCACTGTGAAAAAAACGGTGTTACCTCATCCAGGTGGAATCAACATTCTCCAAGTATTTATGTGTTTGTTGCATTATGAGGCCCGTCCATCTGCCCAGCAAATGCATGCAGGTGTGTGTTACTGTGGCGAGGATCGTTGCCTGAACAACTCAATTTTTAATCTCATAATTTGTTGCTCATATTCACATTTCATTTCAATAGAAATTATTTGGCTAGTGTTTGGAACATTTGAAAAAAAAAAACATTTTAATGACCAGTGGTGTTGGTGGAGAAGATGGTAAAATAAACAGGCTGGTCATGCTTTCCCGTCATATGCTATTCTGTTTCCACCTCCTCCTTTTCTTTTTTTACTGTGCACAACAGTATGACACCCACATGATCAACTTGTGGATGTCACATTGTTGTGAAAACCCTTTGTAATTTGTCAAATGGCAGAATTGACCACCATTACAACAAATCAATTGGCATGTAGTATATAAATATCAGGTCCCATTAGTCACCAAAAGCCAGAGTCTGATAAAAATCGTACATGTGTTTGCCCGTCAAAGTCTACTGCGCCTCCTTCTCAGTTGAAGGGAACACAGCCATGTCCCATTTAGTTTTGAAGAGGAAAATACACACAATTTACCAAGTTACTTCCACAACCATCGAAGTGAAGTGGGAAAAGATGGGGGAATTATACAGCTGTCTGTGTGTGTATTCACAGAAGAATATCCAATAAAGAGTCATAAACAGCAGCTGAGGATGCTGGCAAAGGCAGTCAGGTCCAGGCCAGTTTGCGTGAGATGGCCTGTTTGAAGCACTCAGGATTCACATTGCCTCCAGGCCTTAGCGCCCTCTCTAGACTTACCAAAACATTTTGGTGACACTCCCTGATGTTCACTGGGTATTTGGCCCTCAGCAACTCGTACGCAGCGATCAGCCTCATGTTCTGCTTCACCATCAGGTACTGGATGATGCAGGTTGGTGCCAGCGAGAATCCATCTCGACAGTGGACCAGGACACGCTTCCTCTTCTCGGTGGAGGCGTTGATGCACTCGTTGATGTCCTCGAAGCAACACTGCTTCAGGGCCAGGCTGTCGCCCAAAGCGTACGGCACATCGTTGATGTCGACCTTGAGGCGGGACCAACTGTGGCGCGTGCCGCGTGAACAGGTGCAGGGGATGAGGTTGAGGCTGGGGCCCGGCTCCCCCGGCACACTGCTCATGTCGATGATACTGTCGATGTTGTTGCGGCACAGCGTGTGTCCGTTGTAGGCCGCGTTGAGGTTGCCAACATAGATGTAGTCTGTCACCTTGGAGATGACAGGTTCAGTGTACTGAAAGTGTTCGTGGCCAACAAGTTTGGGCTCAGTCATGTCAGGGCCCCTGGCTCCTGCCCCTGCCGGCCCCGTGGCAGCTCTCCTGCTGTAGTTACGCAGCTTCTTGGAGCCAGAGCGTGATGGCGGGTTGGAATCAGACTCAGAGCTGCTGTTCCACGGTGGAGAGAAGAGAGAGAAGCGGCTGGAGGATTTGCTTTTGTTGAGGATGTCCACCGGACTTGAAAGGCCTGAGCTGGAAGCAGTGGTGGACGCCGAAGCGCAGAACAGTGACGCTCGCTCCAGGGAGCCTGTGCTGCTGGCAGCTCCCGCACTGTGGGCCTGCTCCATCTACAACCAAAGTCATTCATATAAATCCTTAGATTGGATATTTACAGAAATCACGCTTGTGTAAGGACAAACCTGAGCTTTGAGGTTGTTCTTCCACTCTTGTGTCTCCAGAGCCTTGAATCGGCCATTGCTGTCAGAGGAAATGGACATGCACAGGGGCCGGTGGGCTCTGGGAGGGAGCTGGGGGGTGAGGGCCAGAGGCACGGGCCGGACATCCATCAGATCACTCCTATTCATCATCAGATTTGGACATGACCCTGGGTCACACAGGAAAACATGACTTAACTGACCAAAAAAAAAGGACGTCCAAATTAAAGCTAAATTAATGACGCTAATTCTGACGGTTCATTAAATCAAGACATAAATGTCTGTAAATACTTCTTAGCTTCATAATAACTTGTCAGATCGCTACCAACGAGGGTTAAGCTTACATTCGGGGCTTCATGCCATTATATTTGTGGGAGCGGGACAGGGAGCTCTGTGAGATTTAAGGATTTACGTGTCATCCTTGTTGTCACTTGTACCTAATCAGGTCATAACAGCCTTTACTGACACAATTGGGATGGGCACACCCACATGTACAGTACTATAAAACATCTTGTAAGCATGCCATTAGTGTTGAAAACATTACTCAATATTACATTAATGGTGGCTGTCACACGCAATCTTTGAAAAAACTATGTGAAATTTGTCTTTCATAGCCTTAAGTTGTTTCGATCCAATATATATTCACACTATACTGACTGTCCTGGTCAATGTGCAATAACCATATGTTTGTAATATTTAGGTTTTGATATATACACAGCTCCATTTAGATGTATAGGGTTTTTTTAAATGTATGCATAGGTGTATGTTTGTCTTGCGGTTAACTGCGCTCTTCCCATCTTCACAACTCTATAAGTTGTATCTTTCCTGCTCATCTTAGAAAGCAGGAATTTGCGCCAATACAAGTTCCTTGTATGAATCACAGCTGGCCGATAAAAGCACTTTGATCCGTAGCATAGGTCCATATTGGAAATGGGGTTTCAAAACTTGGTTCACAGAAAAGTTTTCACCAGCCGAGGTTTGTCAGTTCATGTGTTCGTGAGCGTGTGTGTGTTATACCACTGATCTCCTCCCCCCTTTATAACAGCAGCTATGCTTTCAGGCAGACAGACATTCCTGCATCAGCTGAGGTAATGTTACTAGATTCACATTCCAGAATCAAATTATTTCAACTCTGGCTAACATTTAGACACGCCACTTTACCCCGATATGTGTTAGCTGATGGTCCACGTTGTGGTTATGGTAGTGATTATGGATACTGCTTCTACAGCCACAGTCTTTTTTTTTCCTTTTTAAATTCTACAATCATAATTTGGTGTATTAAGTGGGGACAAATGGTCACTGCAAATCCTCTGGCTCTGTCTTTCTCTTCAATCCACAGCTTAAACAAAGGACTGTTTCACTTACCAGCACATTCTGAGCGAGAGATGGACTGAATCTGTAGACGGTTTGGGGTTTTCAGAAAGCTGTTTAGATTCTTCACAACGCCTGTAAACAAGTTACATCACTTTAAAAAAAAGAAATCCACAATAACATGCAAAGCGGGTGAAATTTTCCTTTTCAAAAGAGAATCATATTTAACAAGGATTTTCCTTGTTGCAAAAGCCATTTGACTGATTTTTTGTTCTTACATGCATTTCCATGTATGACTTTTCATAAATGGTGTCTGTCCTGACCATGCTGAATAATCACTGAAGAACTATTAATTAATGGTTGCATTAACTGCCTGATTAGTCAATTGATTGCTTAGTCTCGTGTTAAAAAGCTTGTGGAAATGTTGGACGTCTCATACCAGTGCAGATCCCAACTGTGTATCTGCTGATAGTGACAAAGCATCAGAACTGCTGAACAGAGTCATATCAGACCAAACATTCCTCCATCCGTTTCACAGATAACATGAAGATGGAGGATGACCCTTCACTCACCCTTCCTGTTGATGAGGACAATGCTCCTGGCCACATCATGGACCACGGGATACTTATGGTACGGTTTCCACGTGGACATCATTTATTAGGTGCCCCATTGTTCAGCTTGTATTGACATCTTAAGTGTTGGTCAGTGTTGAAATTTTCTTGTAACATTTTCAGATAATTGGGTGTAGGAGATTTCTTTTGGCCACACCACAATGGGATATTGAAACATGGTCGTGACACCTTTAAGTTTCTGGACATGCGGGTCAGAAATGAGCATAGAGAGTCTCACCAAAACCAGGATGATAAGCGTTAGTCGGAATGCATGGTATAAAGAGTAAAAAAAGGTTTTCTAAGCATCTTGTAAACAGAATTGTGTATATCGTCATTCTTACCAATCCTGCCATTATGCTTGGCCTTTTTATCCAGCAGCTTGTGTGCACTCGTGCCTTTGGTCCACTCTTCCTCGGCTTCCATGATCCTCCTCCTGCTGACAGAGGCACAACCACCGGCACCGGCGGCTCGTCATCTTTGGCAAGCCGCGAACACATCAGCTCCATCGGCTATACATTCACCTTCAGCGGCGGCGACTCACAGCAGCTCCGCGGGCTAACTTAGCTGCTAGCAGCGGGACAACATGCTAGCGTAGCTTACCGTGCAGGAGTCGTGTTATGTTAACGGGACCTCTGGCCGGCTGTTGTTTCGTGAACCGCAGAGTAAAACCGGGGCAGAGTGAAACATAAACGGCGAACGCAATTAACGATGAAAAATACGCGAAAACCCAGCAAAGCGCAGAACACCAGCCACCTAGTTGGCCGCTTCGCCAACCCAGCCTCACAAACCTGACCAGACCACGTGACCTACGAAGATACCCGAGTTTCCGAACGTTATGTCACCGACAATAGTCGACAGGCAGACAGACAGACAGACAGACAGACAGACAGACAGACAGATAGATAGATACTTTATTAATTCCGAAGGGGAAGGAAATTCAAGTGATCCACTAGCTGATAACAACAAAATACCAACAATAACAAAATAATGATATAAGCAGCATAGAATATATAGAACAATATAACACAATAAAACACAATATAATACAAAATAAGATATAACAACCAATAAAACAATATAATGTAACCTAATTTAACACAATATAATATGAAATATAAAACACAACCAACCATTATAACAATGTATATTTTTTGTATATATAGTATATAACTATATATATAACTATATATATATATATATATATATACAACACACGCACACATATACTGTGAATATGTATATATATATATACCGCTAGATGTCCAGTCATTCAGTCAGTGTGTTGTTGTCGACCCCCCTCCTTCCCTCCTGTATATATTCTGGACTCATTACATGTAAACTAAAATGTTTCAAGAATTTTTTTATTGTCATTTTGAAAATTAAGGACTACAGCTCACAGAAGATAATTGCTGAAATGGCTGGCTGTTCGCAGTGTGCTGTATCAAAGCACATTCATGGAACGTTGACTGGAAGGGAAAAGTGTGGTACGAAAATCTGCACAAGCAACAGGGATCATGGGGGAGCTTCACAAGGAGAGGACTGAGGCTGGGGTCAATGCATCAAGACGTTTCCAGGAAATGGGCTACAAGTGTTGCATTCCTAGTGTCAAGCCACCCCTTAACCAGAAACATCGTCAGAAGCGTCTTACTTGGGACAAGGAGAAAAAGAACCGGACTGTTGCTCAGTGGTCCAAAGTCCTCTTTTCAGATGAAAGTAAATTTTGCATTTCATTTGGAAATCAAGGTCCCAGAGTGAAGGAGGGTTGGAGAGGCACAGAATCCAAGTTGCTTGAAGTCCAGTGTGAAGTTTCCACAGTCAGTGATGCTTTGGGTTGTCATGTCATCTTCTGGTGTCGGTCCACTGTGTTTTATCACGCATTTGTGCAAAAGGAGCCCCGACCAAGTATTGAGTGCATAAATGAACATACTTTTCAAAAGTTCAACATTTCTGTTTTATAAATCCTTTTTTTGATTGATCTTATGAAATATTCTAATATTTTGAGATACTTTTTTATTTATTTTTATTTTTATGAGCTGTAATCTGTAAACATCAAAATTAAAACAAAAAAGGCTTGAAATATTTCACTTTATGTGTAATGAATCTAGAATATATGAAAGTTTCACTTTTTGAATTTAATTAGGGAAAAAAAATCCACTTTTCCACGATATTCTAATTTTTTGAGATGCACCCACACATTGCTTTGTATCTATATCTCACAACCTCCCTGACACACTACCGGAAAAATCATGAAGTTAAACCTTTTGGTGGGAAGTATTTCTGGACATATGACGTTTCGGAAACTCGATTCGATCGGTAGGTCACGTGTTCTTGTCAAGTTTGTAGAGCTGGAGGTAAACAAACATTACCCAGGGAGAAATCAAAGTCGATTTGAACAATTTAGATTTTTACCGAAAGGTTTTGGCCAAATGACATTTGAAATTAAGCAACATTAACAAGAGCTACAAAATTCTAAATACAACCATGATGACGGGAACTCAAAGATGACACCAGAATCAGTAGAATTATCATTTCAAACTGCAAAACTACTTGTCTTCATGTCTTCATGATTGATTGGTTTCAAATCTTTACGTGTTCAATAATGTGAAAATCTAACCTGATATAACCTTTGGCCTGCAGTCCCCAAAAGTTGAAAGTAGCATGTTCACAAAAAAGTCCATAAACCCAAAAATAAATGTAAAATATAGAAATATATGATTCATCTATGACTGAAAATATGAATTCATTGATTACTCGAGTAATAATATAAACCGTTAAGGACCATTTCAAGGCAAACAGATCACAGCTGTTGAAAGGACCTCAACTTTACATTAAAATTAAGTGAATGTGAAAAAAAGACAAAAATCTCATTTCTAGAGACGCTGTGATTTTTAGCAAAAAATAAAACATTTATTAATCATAACAGCGCGGCGGTGTAGTGGTTAGCACTGTTCCCTCACAGCAAGAAGGTCGTGGGTTTGAAATCCGAGGTGGACCTCCCCTCCTTCCTGTGTGTAGTTTCCATGTTCTCCTCCTGGTGCTCCGGTTTCCCCCACCCATAAAAGCACGTACGTTAGGTTAACCACTCCTGACCAAGGCACCAGGACGAAGATCTGGAGTTGGTCCCGGGGCGCGACTGTGTGTGCATGTGTTTGTATGTGTGTGCTGCCCACTGCTCCACGTAGTTAGGATGGTTTAAAACGCAGAGAATTCATTTCCTTACAGGGATCGATAAAGTTCAGTTCTTTCTCTCTTCATATGATTGTTTTTACATTTCTCTTTCTTCCCCAGGTGCTGCGTACCATTTTGTACAGATTTCCCCAGAATGCATGCTAATATACGAAGCATCTTTGGAAATTGTGATTTTTACTGGAATGATTAAAAAACTCACTGGTGCTTACCGCAGAGTTTAAAACTGTTCAGCTCAGAAAACACAATCATGTAATATTTTCACATGTATATTCATGTTCAATTCAGTGATTAATTCATAAACAAACATTTCCAAAACAGCAGATTTTACGTGCAACTTTGGACTCAACTTAAACTCTGAGGTAAGCACCGCTGGATCTGCCCAAAGGATGTACTCTGTTTAAATCTGTATAAAAGGACATGAAAGATAAATGTAAAAATGCGTGTGCCTTTTCTATGTTACACAGATTATTGATGCGTTTCCAAAGTGAAAAGGTCCACTACAGCTCTCTGTTCCACTTACCGTGGGTGCGAAGCTGGTTGCAGTTTCCTCAGGTGGAGATGTTTGCCTGTGTCTGACGCAGCAGCTCTGCCTGCAAACAATTACCTGCAGCTGATTTGGAGGCTTTTTTTTAATTGGATGGCTTTGCCTCTCTCCGGGTATCCTGGTAACCCGCCGGCCTGCTGATGTCACTGCTCTACTTAATGAAGCGAGAGCATATCAAGCCGCCTTTGTCAATAAGCAGGCAGAGAAATTCACAGCAGATAAGACTGGCAATGGATCTGTGGTGAATCTGATGATCAGGACTATCTCAGAGTCAGCTGGCCACAAATGTTTATGATAATGCATTATTATCAGTGTTACCTCATCTTATTCATGTAACCTACCGGAGGGAGCGATTTGTTAAATAATATGAATCTTTTTCTTTTTTAAGAGATATCTGGGAGATGGACTCATTTAGAGATAAGGGAGCTTCTGGATGAAATCATTTGTCAAATCAGAGGAAGTGGATCCACCTCGAGATAGATATATTTTCCAAACAATAGATTTAAGAGAGCATTATGCGTGTAAAGGACACGTTAGGATGGATCATAAGTGCTGTGCCTGGTTCTGGGGATTCAACATCAGACACCGTTACCGAGGCCATTCACCCAGGGTTGATCAGACCCTAACCTGTGTCCCAGCAGCATTGGTCCAATAGATCCCCCCCTCTTGATCCAGAGCCATCTGGAGGCTCTCCTCATAGCAGCCCCAGTGATGCCTACTTTGCAGAGTGAGCAGCCTGTGCAGCAGACTTCAGCCGGGTGGGTGGAGTAAGCAATCCAGAAGCTCCTGGTACTTTGCAAGCTTCCTGGTGTACTGATGGTTTTATCATGACTAGGTGGTCTCAGAGAGAACCACAGTCATGTTACTGCTGTCCGTAACCTTGAGTTGTTTGCCCAGATTGACACTTAGGATACAGTCGAGACAGACAGGAGGGACAGAGCTGAGATAGATGACATGCAGAGACGGGCACAGGCCGGAATCGAACCCCGGTTGCTGCGTCAGGTTGTACATGTGCTTCAACACGTGCTGAGGATGTGTTCTTCTAATATTCCGAAGGTTCCTTTAATTTTGCTGCATTGTCCCTTGGTGAGCTGTTGTATTGTTTATTCACATCCTGGTAGAATGGGATGATGTTCATCATGGGGCCGGTTTCAGCCAACTGTGTGAAAACCAAACTGATCCAGGGGTTTGAAACTGATCCCAGGCCAGGGCTTCCGTAATGAAGATCTCTGGAGGGATTGAGAAGCATAGACGCAGCAGGATGACACTCACTGCTGAACTCAGCTTGATTGGGTCAAATTCTGCATAAAGCCTCATTTATTATGGAGGAGCGTGAGATTGTTCAATGAGAAAATAGCTACAAGTGGAAATCTACTGTCTTTCCCCACTGTGTGGCTTGACAATTTAAGTAAGCTTGGGGAAAAAAATTCAGTTTCCAGTGACAATGTCCCACCCCAGGTATTTCTTATTTCGGTCATTTTCATTATAGATACATTATCATGTAGAGGTCTGTCTCTCTCACATGACTTCCATAACCAATAACAACAATGGTCAAAGTGATGGCAAAAAGAAGCGACATTTCAGCGAAGCTTCAGTCAGACAGTCATGCACTGTCACTCCTTACGTCACCATTAAATGCATGAGGAGTGATAAGATCAAACTTGGATGATTCCTATGTAGAATCTGTTGCTGTGCAGAGTACGTTCATCTGTCAAGCAGCAGTGGTGGAATAGAAGGAAGGAACGTTTCTGTTGTGTCAATATGTTCAGATTTTGTACAGGGAAACTCTGCATGTAATAGTAAGACAGTGGCTTCCTTTTTGCATAAGTATACAAACAAGCAATTCACCACACTTTAATACTTAAAATATAGAAGAGACACTCCACAGATCACAGCCTACATAACACATCTAGATATATTTATTTTAGATACAGATAAAAAAACCCCAGTCTATATGAACTTGTGTGTAAATATGTTCCCATTTATCTCATGTTGTATCTACTGTAGCTTCATATTATCATAGCTTTGTTTACATATCATACATATTTTCCACATCTAACATTGTTTTCTCATTATGTTGCACTGCATTTTCCATACATAAAACATATAACATAACATATTGAATATTTCTCAATAGGAATTTCATATATATTTTTTTCTTAATATATTGTAGCTACCTGAGCCTTTAAGGGAGTGCTATGAAAAGGATTATAAAGAAAACTACCAAGACTGAAGTGTAGCGTGTGCGCAGCACCACATCCTGTAGCTTGTTGTCCAGCTGTGTATCTTTTTACATGTTCCACAGTGAAGCCCCTAAAGTCCTGCTCTCCTCATGTGAACTGATTCTCATCATCTTCGTCACTTTCAGCACCTTTTTGTTTGCCATGTGTGGCAGGTTTGCTGAAAGAAGGAGGACGTTCTGTAGCTTCACTGAGGGACCTTTCCAGGTCATTCTCCTGTTTGGCCAGCTGCTTCAGGGTCTCCTTCAGTCTTATTCTCTGGTCTCTTTCAGTCTGCAAGGCCTTCTCCCAGTGCTTACTATGGGACTGGGCCAGAATAACAAATTCCCTACAATCATCAATCATGGCCTTCGAGGTGATCCGGAACAGCTTGGTCCTCACTGTAACTTGCTTGATCTTTTCCTCCATGTCACATTCAGAGCAGATCCCCTTCAGTTCTGACAAAGACCTTTTGAGGGCAGAACAGTGCTTGGCAATCAGCTCAGTGCATGTGCTGAGGTCCCCCACCATACGACCTAGAGTACAGAGCGTGGACTGTTCGGAGGTGGCGGGCAAAGGAGAGCCATCATCAGAGTTGTCAGAATCGGGCTGCATTTGGACGGTCTTTGCCTTGGCCAGTTCCAGAGCAGTGATCCAGTGCTTGCGCTCTGCCTCTGAGCTGGCTTTCAGGTAATATGTCTGTGCACTGCCATTGGAAATGACAAAATTGTGTGGGTACTCCACAGCAATGTTGGCTGTAGCCAAGTCGATGGTTCCTCGACATGTGTGACCCATAGCCTGGGTTCTATAGTACGACAGTATTCCATTACTCAGAACGAACCAGCGTCGTTGGTATCCTTTTATGTAGTTAGTCCATTTCAAGAGCCAGCCCATGTAGACATCTCCAGGGGTTGGCGTGGGGGGGTCTGGCACAGACATGACAACAGCCTGTGGTTTCACTCAGTGAGGTCGCAGCCCAAGGGCTTGGAATGTCGGTGCTGTTCACTGGCAGTTGGCATTCTTGGAATCTTTGAAGTGGCATTTTATTTTCACAACACCCATATTTATATTCTTGTAATATTATGATGTCATCATAGATGTCGCGATTGTTGGTGCAGCCAATGGCCTGTCATGCATCACAGAGTATGATGTCACATGTTCACACCACACAATGCACCTAAAAAACACACATGACCAAGATTAACCCTTCATAAGGTTTACATGGATGTGTTTGATGACCAGGTCAACCAGCACAGAGGTGTCTGAGCGTAGTTCTGTTTCGGACTAGGTGATACATGCCCTTGTTTTCTTCACGTACTTGAGATGTTGTGTGTGGAAATGATAATCCTGGGGTTTTCAAGTAGGAGCCATGGTGGTGTGTGTGTGTGTGTATGTGGGGTGGGCACCTCCAGAGGGATCATCGGCAACACTGGAGAGGGCTTTGATGGCTTGGTGTTGGGCTTGGACTCCCGTGTCCTCAAGCAGCCTCGTAGTTGACTTACCCACAAAGCCGACTTCGACTGGGCAAACCTTGGCTTTCCAGCCACGTTGTTCAGTGTCAGCTGCCAGCTCAGCGTACTTAAGGCTCTTGCGTTGGTAGGCCTCCTCTACAGCGTCTTCCCATGGTACTGTAAGCTCAATGATGTAAACGGTCTGAGGAGGACCAAAGCACGAGGTCTGGTCTAAGGTTAGTAGTGGCGATCTCAGATGCGAAGCAGAGCCTTTGATTCAGATCCACCAATAACCTCCAGTTCTGTGCCCCTCCCAGCTGGCTGCTGTCTGACTTTGCTGTACAGACCATGGTTTGCGTTGCTCCCTCGTGGACAAACGCTCTTGCAGAGGTGGGATGAAATGATGGAGGAGGTAGGTCATTGATGGATGTCCATGTGTAGCTGTAGATGTGGTCCACTTCCTTCCAGTTGCAAGGGGGGGAGCTGTTGGGCTACACATGGGTCACGGCATTCCGTCAGTGTCATTTCCAACCTTACCATGGAGCACTTGTACTCCTCTGCAAGACTGGACACAGGAAGTTCCAGAATGCCTTTTCCATACAGCCCTGCGTTTCTAAAGCACCTGGGGAGACCTGGCCACTTCTTGGCAAAAGAGCTGACCAACCTCTCCAGTTTTTCAACCTTTGAGATTGGAACCTTGTAGATTGTCAGTGGACATATCAGCCGGGGTAGGAGACCAGATTGAAGGCACCAGAGCTTCAACTTACCAGGGGGGCAAGGACTTGTTAATACTCTCCAAGCCGCTGATGGTCCACCTAGTCCACTTGTTTTTTGTCCTTGAGGGTTGCATTATACCAGCGCCCCAGACTTTTCCCGGGCTTCTCTGTCACTGTTGGTATGGGTTCCTCACCAATGTAGAATCGCTGCGCTGACAACTTCCCCTTGACAATTGGTAAGCTCCTGGACTTGCTCGGCTTTATTTTCATCCGGGCCCACTTGATGTTCTCCTGCAGTTTATTCAGCTATCGTCCTGTGCATGCCTTGGTTGTGGTGAGTATGGTCATATCATCCATATATGCTCTGATGGGAGAGCGCCAAAGACCAGGTTTGAGCTGCTCTCCTGCTACAACCAACCGAGAGGCTCGAATGATGACTTCCATGGCCATGGCGAAGGCTAGTGGAGAGATGGTGCATCCTGCCATGATACCTATTTCCAGAGGTTGCCATGCTGCGGTGTAACCTGTACACTTCCAGTGCCGGACTCCTCCTACCATAGGTAGCTAGCCCATGGCAGGCCCAGATAGGTCTTTCCTTCCTGCCAGCTGTCTTTCCAGGCTGTTGCCATGTCTTTCCCTAGTTGCCAGCTGCTCTTTTCACAGCAGTCACTCTGTGCATCCAGATGATCAGTTCTGTTTAAGATAGGTGATACAATCCCTTGT
>OMNV01010964.1:76500-89515 GCA_900303265.1 Brotula barbata | reverse complement strand
AGTGTGAGTGTGAAACTGCATGTCTTGCCTTGAGTGTGTACATGGGTTGTGTGGCGGTGTTTGTTTATGGAGTTCTTGGATGAGAGGTTCAGTGTGATACGCTCTCTTAATGTGTTAGCATCGAAGTCGTCTCATCCCGTCACACAGTGACGGCAATGCTTGAGAAATTGGCAAACTGACAGTTCCATGATCTTTGACTAAATGTGGGGTTTTCAACCTCTTTTTAGCCAGGGACCACCTTCTGACTCAGTAGTTACAGTAGTGCTGATATTAGGTTTCTTTCTTGCCTATTAGCAAGATTTCTGGGTGCACTGAGTTGCACACAAACTGTCTATTCTTGGCAAATAGGCACTATTTATAGTTTATGGAGGAAAGTCACCTGGACTTGATTTTATTAATGTTGAAATATTTTAGCATTAAAATTACATCACTGAAGTCACTGTCACAGACCACTTGCAAATGCCTTGTCAGATCCCAGGCTTAGTAGCTCATCAACAATTCACTTTCGTTCTCAAGTCTTGTATTTGCCATCACTCCTATTTGTCAGCTGCGCATCACTGCATTGCACTGATCAAAGTAAGCCAAAAAGCGAAATGATTTGTGCCAACTGACATCATGTTCACGAGTGTCCCCTAAATGTGACTTCAGTGGTGTATACAATTAAACCATCAAACTGAGGTGAATAATGGCAGTCACCACATGGAGAGCCTTCTGTCAAATATGCAAATAGTCCAGTACAGAGGAAATGCTCCAAAAAGCGAGCACAGCTCAGACGCTTTATATTATAGAATATAAATCCCATATTTAGAAAATTATTGGAGCATTACCACAGCATTTATTTGAATGCTCTGAATAAGGCTCTACTGTTCTTAACGTGCTCAGCTCAAGTCTCTTTGAAGGGATTTCACAAATTCTTCAGTGGTCTGTAGAAAGTGTTAACATCTATCAGCAGAGAGCTGAGATGGATGGTGTCATTTTCTGTCGGGCTGCTCAGCAACAGATACCTAGGGAGTGGCAAAGTGTATTACTCAGTTAACTCGAACAACCGTAACAGAGCATTCAGTCATAACATGATTGAAGACGACTCTTATGGCAATAAATGGAACAGCCTGGTTGTGATGTTTGTATCGTCTAGATTTATGGCACTTGGTAACGTGTCTTTCATTGTGGCCTATAGGGAAGGATGTGTGGTTGCCAGTTTTACTCGAAATGCATTTTTAAAACAACTGCTATAGCAATAATTCCAAATGTGTCTATAAAAATCTTTACCTAATCATTTGAGCACCCCACATACAATACCTTTGAAGATGTTGCACCAGGTTTGTGTACAATGTGAATATTGACATGAGGTTGTGGGATTAGTGCAGGCTCTTGAAAAGGATCATAGATTCAGACCAATGCTCTTTGCTTTGAATGAAATGAAAGGTGAAAAGGGTTCAGGAAAAGACTGTCTAAAATGAGAGTGGATTGTTTTTGTCATTTGCATACGTTTTGTTTGTCCCATGATATATTGCTGAGAGCACTGATGCCTATCGTTTCAATCACAAAATGCAGCATTTTCCAAACTGACTATATATTTATACATATACAATAACCATCTAATGATGGTTGTGTTTATTTATTAAAATCATTATCACCATCATAAATTATTTCTTTTTAATGGTTTGCTGCATAAAGATCTGAGTTTTTGCAGCAAACAGTGTCTGCTTTTCAATCCCTCAGGTTAGTATCTTGGCAACTTGCGCTGCATTGATACGCAGAGGGTAACAGGAAATGAACAGTATTACATGTGAATATAAGGAATGACTGCATACATAAAACACCTCACGTGACATAAATATCATGGTATGTTTTTGCAATCAAAAATGTAGCTTCATCACAAAACAATATTCCTCTTTTTAGAATGCCATTATTTGCAACAGTGAAGCTCAGCCTCATCTTCCATACTCCGTTATTAGTATATTGTTGAAAAGTAATTACTTGGTATTATGCTTTGTCCTATCATTTTGGCATGGAAACCATTTTTGCAATAGACACTGTTGGGAAACTTATATTAGCATAATTATGGTGAGCTAACTAGTAGGTTCAGGGTTAAAGGAATCAATCTGTAATCATCTCTTCACAATATCCACATTGGCAGGGTTGACACAGATACCAGCAGTTGACATCATTCCCAGTTAAGGTTTGTTACAGTGCAGGTTTTTTGGGTAACAATGGAAATTATATGAAAATTAAAGATTTTGAATGACGTTTCCCCTTTATCACAATAGGCCTTAATTTTCAACACTTTCATAATGAGAAGTGAGTGCTGATGGAAGTAGCTGGCTGAGAAGAATAATCCAGCTGATGACACATTGTATTCAGTAAAGGTAGTAAAGGTACGAGCAGAGTGTTCTCCATCTGGGTTGATGGAAACCGTGAGAAGACCTTGTGTGGAATGTTCATTGATTTCCACAAAAAGGTGTCTCAATACTCTTGATAACATACTCATTGGTTTCTGTGGCAACCGGCAGTGATCCTGCATTTGAAACCAACAGGATTAAGAGAATTCTGTGTTTCCAAGCATGTCGGGGGGCTTTGTTGAGCCAAACCCCCTCTGCTTTGTTATCACTGGCAGAGAAGTGACCTTTCTGTCTCAGTGTGCCTTCTCCCTTCTTGGTATGAGGTTTGAGTGCATATTTTCTCAACAGTGTGTAATCAAGGAGAAGCACACTACAATATCTGTCTGTTACTTTATCTCTGTATGCTCTGTATGTGTTTTCTAATGCTAAGAATATTAATTCCTGTCAGTGCCCCAGAAAATTGACCCATTTCCAGGATTTCCAAATATTTTGGTTCATTTTGCACATATTTTTGTGTCCTGCAATTTATAATCCCCTAGTTTGCAAAGAAATATGTGCCAGTGCGAGACTGTTGTAACGAATGTCAAACTGAGCTAATTTTAGAATGTAATGTAGCCCGATGTTTAACTAAGGAAATAATGGCTACCATGCCACTGCTCCCCTTAATTACATCTGCTGTGTGTGCTGCTGTACCATGTCTTCTCTGTGGTTTGAGATGTCTGGATGTGTGTGTGTGTTTGTATATCTGTATGAGTGTCTATGCACTCATCTTCATGTTGCAGTGAGGGTGAAATTGATTTGAGAACCAGAACTGCTTAATCTTCTTTTAAAATTGGTATTCGACAGAAGGCTTATCTCAAAAGCCAGAGGGTAGGAGGTGGAAGAAGAGAAAAGAGAGAAGGAAAGAAATGAAAGGGGGACTGGTGTGTTGCGCGTCAGTGCTCTGCTTCTGCATTGGCTTCTTTGTTTATACCCTTCTCGTTTCCTCTGTGTGACGTGAAGGGCTTCCACTCTAGAAATGAGAACAATCAACTTTTGGACCACAGTGCAACTTGTGACCTTGTATTTTAGTCCTATAGGAATGTAATAGAACAAATTGGATTTGTTGTCTTACTTTGGATGTTCCACTATAATAGCAATATGCTGCAGGTCTGTAAAAACCTCAATCCATGAGAGAAAATCACTGCATTTACAGTAAAATACAATTTATACAGGAGCCATTCCCCATTCTGCTCTCCACAACACAGACGTGCACAGTATTCTGAGAGGAATGTGGATTTTTGTTGGGCACTTGAAGAGCTATAATTGCTGCACAACATCTCTGCCTGTTTCTCTTTCTATCATACAATGTCTTTCTGTCTCACTCTCTGATTGGAGGAGACTAGACTGCTTACACGCAGTATCAGCATCTGCTGGTGTAAGACGAAGTGATGGCACTGTGTCTGTTTGAGGCCGATTAGGCAACGATCCGTCCTGTTGCCGAATCTCTGAGGAGACATCATTAGAGAAATATAGACATTATGCAAACATCATTCACATAATCACACCAATTTATCTTGCATAAGGCCTGAGGGTAGAGTAGTCTATAATTTGGCATAAATCAGGTAGTTGTTTGAGCATGCGTCAGCTTCTTAAACTGTAAAGGCCATTTTCTGAGTTGCTGACGAAGGTGTTGTGCCACAATGCAGCAGAAACCATTTCATCTAACGTATGCAATGTGATGGAAGAGGTGCAGCAGGTGTCTCCCATCCTCTTCTCATTCCACAGTGTGATGGAATACAAACAGTCTGTTGGACGTCGGATCTGTGACCCGGAGGTGTCACACAGCACAAATTAGAATTAAGTTAAAAACCACAATTACAACTGACTGAAATCTGTATTTTCTGAGCGCTTTTGACAAGTTAATCTCTCACGAGAATAGGACGTCTGCATTATTCATGGTGGCAGCAATGGGGTGCTGTAGTGGATCAATTAAGCTATGTGGTTAATTTTCTGATTATTAATGACAATGGTGATGATCACCATGATAAACGTTGTCCCCCAAGGGTTTTGAAAAATAATTGCAAATTCAAATGATTCGTAACAAACTCCAAACTAACTGCAACAGAACAGCAAAATGGAAAAATACAAAATATTGATTGATATGCTCAGTTGTTTTGCAAACACGACACAAATGAGGGGAAAGAGGAAGATGGTTCACCGCACTCAGATCCAAGCAGATTTGGGAAACTTGAATATGTCAATTTCAGACTAGGTCTCAGAGCATCAAATTATTGGGTTTCCAATTGTGGACAGATTCATGTGGAATAAGATGCTACAATTATAGCGCGTTGGGCGACTATTTTTGCTTGTTGTGGAGCTTAAGTACTCAAGGGAGACTGCAGAGGTGAGGCCTTAGACTCCTTCTTCCTGTCATTTTATTTCACTACCCCCAATCCCTATTTTTTCTCCCGTTTCCCTGATGCTGTATGGAAGGGAGGAGGCAAAACATAGTAAAAATATTTTAATCTTTGCCAGAAAATGAAGCTGTTTTTGTGTTGTGGTAAAGTGGGGTGTGACACTAGAACGTTTTACATCAGTGCTTTCTTATTTGGTGCATTCAATGTGGAATTGTCATAACCACAAGTGTTTACTGTGGAGAGGACGTCTGCGCTCACACCCAGTTTCCCTGTTGACGTCTGTCTTTGTGCATCAACACACACAGGAACACATTCGGAAGAACGTGCATATGAACTACACACAAACTCATAGAGGACAATGCAAAGACGCAAACACACTATATCCATGTACACATACTGAATGGACTAAACCAAAATCCTATTCATTCCCTCCAACACACACACACACAGTGTAATCCAGGGTTAGTCGTTAAAAACCCATTACCTTGCCATGGCTTTAATGGGAAGCACACACCTGTTTTCCACAGCTGTTGCCTATCACAAACTGCTTTCCTTCACTCTCGGAGCAGACAGTTTGGAGATGATGACTGTTTCGAGTCATAAATCACCAGCTGAGAATCTAGTCTCCACGGAAACTGGCCTCATTAGAATCAGCTAAACGATGAGAGTTGTCCTTTACCCCTGCACTCACATTCCTGTAACAGAATGGGCTTTAGTTACTGAAGATGTCAGTGCAGCCTGCATTCGCCATGCAAGAGGAATATACAAGCTCATGATGTGAGCTATCAAACGTCCCACGACGGCCAGAGTCATGAATCGCACAGTCTGTGTCACATGGACTTAAGCAAGGGTAACATTAGAGAACATTGTACTTTCTTTATTCGACCTCAAAGACATGGATCAAAAATCTAATATGATAACTAACATTTAGATTAAAAGTGATGTGATTTCATCGCAGTCCTAGCAAACAACTCACTAACTGCTTTCTGGTTAATTTCGTTTAATGTAATCTGAAATATCAACACATACTGCGGCTTGTGAGACTTTGCAAAGTGAAGCAGTGAAATAACAAAATCTCTAACCTTAAAGTCATGATGGCGCGATATGCTTTGGAAAGAAGCGCTCCATCCATCCAGCACAAAACTCGGCTCGCACATAAAATACATATCTTTGCTCTCTACTGCAGATACCATATTACAACACCGGCCCTTTTTTCAAATATACCCACCAAGAGATGGGTCTGATAGCCTGTGTAATGTCTGTAAAGACAGCACTTCGTGCTCTTGAATCTGCTACCTCACTGTTATTAACGCCACCACTGACACCTTGATGAGATGGATGAGATGACATATTCCATAAAATCGCTTTTGGCCCCCAAGAACAAGACAGCTGGAAGATATTCCTGGACAATGACTGAAGTAGAGTGGAGTTTGATGGCTATTGAAGAGCCATTGACATTACATTTGTCAATTGTTACCTGGATCAAGCATGCAGGCTTAGCACAGTTATATATAGTATGGAATTACAGCCCTACAACACTATCACTCTGTCCTCAAAGCAAACTAAAACACGTGTGTCTGTGTGTGTGTGTTTGTGTCTGTGTGTGTGTGAGTGTGTGGAGAACATCAATTCAGTGACTAAATGTGATTGTAAAGGCAAAGATGTGTGTGAGGATCGTTCTGGTCTGGTTGAAGCACACGTTTGGAGGATTATGATCAGTTTGAAATGTGCCGTAGGTTACCAAATGTTTTGGCTGTCTGCCAAATGTCAGCTGAAGGAGTCATCTTCGGTATGGGTGGGTGGTTGTGTAGCTGTCCTTTTTGTTAGCCCTGTGCTTATCAACAAATCTGTCTGTCTTGTTTTGTTATTAATGTTAATATTGACTTCACTGTGTGTATTTTATATCATTATGTCTGTCTGTCCCTGACTGTCCTGCCATCCATTCCATGCTTGGTCTGTTTGCCATGTGGGCATTGTGTTGGCTGTCAGGCTGCCTGACCAATGACAGCAGAAGACGAGAAAATGGGGGACATGCAGACAGGTGTGGGTACTGTAAATATATTTGGAGGTGAGAAATAGTCTTGCCACAGCATAACAAATTAGATTTTGGCCAGTATTGTTTTAAAAAAAATCAGAATCAGAGAAAGGCTGTGGACCAGTCCAGGGTGGACCCTTACTCATGCCCAAATAATGCTGAGATTCTATAGCCCCACCTTGTTCCCAGACCTGATAATGGGGTACAGAGTGGATGGGCTTCAGAGTTAAGTGTGTCAAAAAGATGTCCTTGACTCACCTAGCTTTTATTTTTTTGGACATTTCATTTTGTCAGTTTTGTCAGCCCTACTGCTGAAATAGCTTCACATTTCAGACCAGGTTTGGAAAATTCAGTATTTTGTATTCGTGCTGAAATTTGATGAGAATTGTTGATTGTTGTACCAAGCCTGCAGAAGATCCGTCCATCTGTCCACTCTCCTCTGAGAGCTGTGCTGCACTGGCCGTATCTGTCATTGTGATGTAAAATCAGTCTAAACTCCAATCAGTTGCTATGACATCATTCCAGATCTTAACCTTGCAGCCTCTTTTGTCAAGAAAGACGTCTGAAAAATAATGAAAGGTGTCGGTGTGGGTGTGGGGGGGGGGCTTAGAAATATGGGGTTTCTTAGCTCAGATCGATAAGCCTCCATTGGGATGCAGAGAGTGAGATAAAGAGAGAACCGTTCTCTCACCACTGCAGTATATTGATATAAACTCCCAGCCATTCTCATTACTGCGGCGTTTGTGTGCCGAGTGCCTACGAAGGGGAAGGTGCTGGACTCGTACGCACCGCGCTTTGCTTTGCTGCTTGTTTAAGTGCAAATTACATCTTATGGCAGACAATAGATGGTCCTGATAACTTTTGTCTCTGTCCTTTTCTTCCCTCATTGTTCTCACTGTCTCTCTTTCTAGGTAAGTAATACCACAGTGGAGATTTTATCATGACACAAGATGTCTCTGCAGATAAGACACTCATTGCTGATCTATTTAATTCTGGTTCTGTTTGGGCTTTAATAACCAGGTGCTTTATTCTTGATTTGTTGTCTTCAGCATTGCACTGCTATTTCTTCAGCACTCTTCCATATTCATTGGAGCCAACCTAACGAGTGACCAAGTAAACCTGAAAAATCATATTGATTTTTTTTTTTTTTTTTTTTTTTTAAGTCTACTCACTCCTCCTCAATATTTACTTGAATTGACTTCAGATTTATGCATGCCTGTTCCTTTCAACTAATAGCGGTGTTGTGTTTTGCTGCTAATCGGTTTATCTAATCAGATGCTGAGGTTAGGGGGTCTATCTCATTAACTTGCAGGATATTGATTCCCGGCGTTCAGAGCAAAGAGGTCTGCAGCAGCCTCGTTTACACTCCCAGATGGGAGGAATGCAGTTTGCCTTCCTCATCAATCGATTCCACCTCAGTTCAGGGTTGTTCTGCTGCGTGTGTGGGTTTGTGTGCTTGCAGTGTTGCCTCTGTGTAAAAATAGCTACCAAAGCAAATTGATTTCTGGAGAGACATGTTTTATGTTTAGAGAGAGGAAAGTTGAGGGGGGGGGGCTTCTTCCCCTCTCAACGATGAAACACAAACGCACATTTTCAAGACAACATTGCAACGCTTTTGTGACTGATGAAATTGGTGTTTAGTGTTTGGACATCAGTTGTTTCCACCTTCAGGGATCATTTTAGTGAAATGTAAACTGCTTTTCATAATTAGAAGAACTAAGCCAGACGAGCTTTGGTAATTTCACTGTTCAGACTATCTTCACAGTGCTGAGAATTGAAAAGGCGAAGGCATTCGTGAGATTCTCTTCTTTTCCCTTCGCAGCACAAATAAAGCCAAAATGTTCCACAAGGCTTCAGTGCTTTGACTTTGATTCAAGGGTTTCTCATCATCCTCTCGGGCTCATGGCCACTAAAAAGTAAATGATGTTGATGACAAAAGGATGGAGAGAATTGTGATTTCTTTTTTTCTGTTAAATCTGTCAAATCTGAGTTTAGTCCTCAGTCTTATTCCTGCTGGATGCTACATGCGTTTAAACACGACATACTGAGTGTCAGCTATTTACTCTACGTGGTTATGTTTTTATTTGGTGGCTCTGTTTATTGCGCTGTCCTGCGAGAGCAAATAAATTGTGTGTGTCCCATTCCCCCTGTTCTGTTGGAAAGCACCATTTTAATAAACCTATCTTCTCTGCTGTTGCTGTGAGCCAGATTATGATAAATGCATGGGAGTGGCTCCCCTTGCAGAGAGAGGAACATCCAAGTGTGGATGTGTGTACCACTTGCTGCATAGAGGGTGTTGTGTATGTATGTGTGAGAGAGAGAGAGAGAGAGAGACCAATGCGTCATTCTGCGACTTGCCCAGAAGCTCCCCTTTGGTAACTCCCATGCTGCTTCTACCTGTTATGTAATCATCCTGTTCTCCCTCTCTTTCTCTCTCTCTCTCTCTCTCCCTCTCCCCCTCTCTCCATCTATCTGTCTGTGTCTTCCTCTTTCGTGGAGCTGTTGAGTTGCATTTGTGCAGGATTCGAGCTGGAGTGCCATTGCACCACAATGCCCCTTACAGCAGCTTATAGATTCATCCAATCAATTCTCTTAGCCTCTTCGTTTCCAAAGTGTGTCTCTTTTAGGGCTGCAACGAATAGTTGGCATCATAGAGAATGTCAACAACGTTATTTATATTTATTTATATAATCGTATTATATAATATTTGAAACTGAAGTGATGCATGAAACACTTTAACCAGATGAGCACTGCAGTCAGACCTTGGGGACAGTCCAAATATTTTTATGTCTGGTGAGTGAGAGAAAAAAAAGTGAGGGTATTTTCCAACAATGTCTTCATGATTTTGTCCTCAGTGTTAAGTTGCCTCTGCTTAATACAACCACCAAGACACGCTGACTAATCAATCCCAATTACTATTAATCATTGGATTAATCACCCAATTAGTTGATTAATCATTCAAATAACCACTAGTTTAGTCAATTATCTAAATAATTGTCAGTTGCAGCTCAAGTCTCTCCGTCTATGCATCCATGCATTTCTCACCAGCCATTAATGTTCTGCTGGTATGCAGAGGCCGGGGTTCTAACAGCCGCGTGCAACATCCATGACGCACGTTGTCACGGACTACTATTTTCCACTTGGCCGTTTTGTTGGAGGGGTCGGAGAATCCCTTTCAGATTCTAGTCATGTTTATGCAACGATCCACTTTATAAGACGGAGAAGCTACAATTGCCATATAATGTAACCAGGAGTTCACTGAAGGGCACAGCTACTAATTGGAAATGTAGAAAGTATGAGATGGGTTGTGGAGACGTGGATACACCTCACCTCCATTATAATATGCATAGAACATCAGGGATTAATGTGTCTAAAGGTAGAGATTTCCTTCATGGATATTTCAACATGCTGCATATATTAGGACCGAACGTTGTAGGGCTATTGCAGTTTTATTCTAATTGCGATGACAGAAAACCCAGTCTGAATTTATATTCTACAGTTGCAGCATGTATGATTGGAAACCATATGACATGGTATGTACCTTAATCTTGGATTTATCCCATCGCTCATCGTTAAGGCTTCACCCAACAACTTATTGCGCACTGCAGTTTTTCTCCATATTGTGCCGTCCTGTGGCTACTTACGAGAGGGTTCTTAAATTGAATAGAGCTTTCTCTGCTCACCAGTCCACGCCGCTCTGCCAGTTTCCCCAAGAGCCAAATATCTGTGACTGATTTCAACAAATACGATTTACAAAATGGTTAGTAGTTTCTTGTACAGTGGCACAATATTCCATTGATCTCATAAATGTTTAGATTTGTGGTTGAAGCAGTCTGCCGGGTGCTGAGAGTCTCCAATGCAGCTCCACTGAACACACAGATGCACAGGGAGGCAGACGGCTTCACTGATTCGGACATACAGCCATAATCTGAGCTCGGATAGTTCACCGTTTCATTTTGAAATTGTATCTCCTCTGGCAGCCAACCTGACAATAATGAAACCTGTCATTTTTCCTTAAACATGTTGTGACAGTGGGACATTGACTGCGGATGGCTTATTAGAGCCTGTTAAGGCTTCATGCTTGCTAAATCTTACATAACCTCACACTTTTATCCCCACATGGATTTTCACAAGCTGTAGAGTTAAAGCTTGATTTTCCCCTCACATAGCTTTAATAAACTACATATTCTGCATCTTATAAATCATTTATTAGAATTCCTCCTCCACTTTCTATCCCTTTAATATTTATGCTTATATGTAGAGTGTGCGATGTCATCTGTACATCGAATGTTTAGCAAATGTTAGCTTTTGCTCTACTTGTATGCAGTAGTATTTGTCTTGCACTTTTGTCAAATCCCTTCCAACACTTGCTTCAGCCTTACCACAATGTTGATGTGGCTGAATGAGGCAGAAATTTACACCTTTTGTTTATTTCATTTGTGCTTAAACTAGAGATCGGTCAACGTTGTCATACGATTAGCCCAAGCCAAACGTCCTCATGTGTTGAGGTCGCCCCAGCATGCTCCGCATCCCACTTGAGCAGGCAGATTTCATTTGGCAATGGTGAGGTATGGGTGAAGGCAGGGTGAAGGCTTGACTTTTAAATGCCGTGGGAGCCATGACAGCAGACAGCAAGGCAAGGCTGCGTCTGTCTGCTCCTCAGCGGTTCCCATTGCATCTTGTCACTGAGCAGAGACAGAATGCTGTCATGGTGATCGCCATTCAATTCTGGGGCAACAAAACAAATAAAGTTCACAATAATCTGGATAGCAATAAAATTAAAGGCCAGTAGGAAACATTTGAACAGCTTATGGGTTATTTCAATGGCAAAATGGCTCTTGAATTAACAGGCTAACGGTTTTGTTCACATCATCAAGGTGCAGTATGAAGCACCTTATTAGTTTTTAATACTCCCTTCATTCTCTCATCGGATTCCTTTGTGCTATGATGACTAAAGCTTTTTGCACATTCTCAGTTTACAAACTCTATGTACATTAGTACTGTAGATTTGTTGCAATACCATTTGATCCCTCTTCATACTGTCCAAGGCCAAGTAACAATGTGAGAGCTGACTCCAGGAAGCGTGCCATATATTTTGAGGTTTTTATCACTTTGAGTGTTGTGGTCTAAGTATCAATTTACTTCAAAGATTCATCATTATGTATGTAAACGACAATTAAAGGCCGTTATCCTGTAAGTATTTAGGGTGTGTTTGACATAATCTGGTAATTTTTCCCATTGTTTGCAGACATAATGTCACAGACAGAACCTTTTTCAGAGCAGGATCATTTCTTCGCTTTTGTGCCTAACCCAACCTGTAATTACTTTAACAGTTTAATGTCACATAAGTCCTGCACACTCTTCCCTTAATGCTGCTTCTTTTCATAATTCATGCCCTTTAATAAAATTTGCAGCAACACAAAACTTGAGTTAGCCATTCAAGAGTTTCATCTGCGTCTTTGCCCATAGAAAGTTAGAGCTTTATTATTTATGGTCATTATTTATTTATAGGTTATTATCATGAACAAAAACAGTAAAATGATAAAAGCATTTTGGTAATAATGAAATGTGCCATTGTCGCACACAAACTAGAAACACAAAGACACGAAATAAAGAATAACTCACTGTAAAGCTGAAACAAAAATTCTTTGAAATAAAAATCCTTTCCTTATCAGCTTACCTAGCGACCAGCAGTCCCATCTACTGTATGTGAGCAGGTAATAGAAAATATCACTAACAACAACAGTTTTCAGTTTGTTCCACTGAAGAATTGCCAGGCAGACATCAGGGACTCTTTCAGAGAGAATTTAATGCTTCCTCATAGAAAATGAATGTGTTCATGTCTAAAAGCTAAACTAAAAAAACTATATTAAATTGTTCCTAAAATTAAAATGCAACTATAAATGGTCAAATGAATACAAATTTCAAGTTCTTCATAATTTGGTTTAAAATTATCATTGTTACTATGGGCACATATATAAATAGCTGATAAATCCACTGAGGAGCCTCTCACAGATGAGATCCATTCATGTATTCCTCTACACCTCCGCTTATAAAAAAGCTCATACATTGAACAGGATGTAATGGTAGTCATGTTTCCCTCTGAACCAACATTAATTAGCACCGGAGGTCATCAGTGGGTCATATCATCCCTCGGAGGGATTACTAATCACACCTAGACAGACACCCGGTCTGTCCTGTGCTGTGATTTAGACTCAGTCTAGCCAGCCAGTTGTGTG
>OMNV01010964.1:55489-76476 GCA_900303265.1 Brotula barbata | reverse complement strand
TGCAACAGTGACACAACGTTGGTGCAATGCAGGAGAAGTCTATTTTTGGAGGGGTTGAGCAACAGCGCTGACAGGATGGCTAGCAACGGGCTACAGAGTGTATTGGTTGGGATGGACAGAGACCTTAAAGTAGTAGGAGTGGGAACATATAGGAGATACCAATACCGCTGTGTTGTAGATTATGACTCAGAAACAGAGCTGCTTATGTATCAGATGGCTTCCGACAACAGTGTACATGAGCTGGAAAGAAGATATACAGAATCTTTGTGCATTTCCCACTTTTAAGGAAAAATCACTGCACATATTTTTACATAATATGGGAATGTGGAACTTCAAGGTCAGATACTACTAGTATGAAGTATATCACCAACCCAAGAAATAATGTAATATTCAAATCTAACAAATCTGCAACATGTGGGTTTAACAAAGATTTTTTGTCATGGTTTTGAAGTCTTCTATATCCCCAAATCACATAATTTCCCCATTTTATATATTCATATTTCAGATACATTCAAATATTATAAATTACATCAAATATTATTAAGTTGCCACTTGCCCCATCTTAACAGCTGCAATAAACCTTTAATAAGTAAACTAACTGGGAAAAAAACCCCGAGGTGCACATCTGTGGTAGAGAACCATACCATATGATCTCTATGTTAAATTGATGGCCTAGCATCTATTCTTAATGATTGTCATGAAAAGTTAGCACAGTAAATGACTTTGACTACATCTGTAAGTGAGCAGAAGAATCTGGCTTGCTGGCAGCCGTGAGAGTTGTTGCTCATGGCAGCAGTGCAGCGTTCTGGTGGAGAAACTGGTGAGATTGTGGAGCATAGTATGGCACAAAAAACACTGCGTACTGACACGTTTGCTCGTGTCCTCTTTTCTTGAGAAGCCTGCATGCCAGTTGTGTTTGATGGGTGAGTAAGTTTAATTTGGTGCCCCTCGTAGAAAGCTGTTACTGGAAAAGTGGTGTGCGGCATCTAATTGCTGCAGTTTACACTCCAATGGCGGTGGATCGCGCAGAACTTGCAATAAACAGAGCACTTGATAATTACGGAGACTTTCACCTCATGTGTGACATTATTGCACAGCTTGTACTAAGCTTCTTCTAAGTCTGCAGGAAGCTTGGGTATTCAAAGGTTTATAGGCAAAAAACATCCGAATACAGTCCTGTATGCAGACGATTGTAGCTGAGCAATTATCACACGTTCTTCTTTTACTGGTTCATTTGTCATTGTTTACACTTTCCCGTTTACCCTGCTGGCTGCTTATCTCTCACATCAAGACATGACCAAGATGGTAAAATGATTTAAACGCTTTTGAGAACAGATTATGTCTATATCATTATAATACAGGGTATTGTGTAAGAATTAAGATGGATGGAAAATTAAATGCTATCACCTGTCATGCGGTGGCTGATGCTTTAAAATGTAAGCGTTGGAACTGATTCCTGTGATTTGGCCTCCTTTCAGTGCACTGAAGAGCAGTAATCAGCAGAGTGCCCTTAGTAAAAGACAGTTTGATTAGAATCATAATGATCGAAACTTTTGCACTCTAAACTCAAAGCCAACACGCTCCACGACACGAGCATTACATAATTTTGAAAAACAATATCAGGAAAGTGAACATGACCTTCAACGCCGGCTCACAGAATGCAGTGTGCACTGAATACCTTCATTTTAAAGTCCTGCTTTTTGCGTCGTTATTCTCCTTGATGTAAGAATCACCAGAATTATACGCTTGTCAAAGTATTACATGAAGCACAAACAGTGTAATTTCCCCAACATATAAGGCACCTAAAAAAGCTTTATTAATGCCACACGCTGACATCATGTGTCGGTTCTCTTTGTACTTTTATCATGTGTAGTGCGTTGTGTCTACACGGTGTAAAACAGTTTTCAGCAGCTGTTAGTGAGACTCCTCCTAAACAGATGGTGTTATGGAGGAGAATGCCTGGGGTTATGCACCATTGATATTTAAGTGTGCTCCTATTTGTACCTGCCTTAGGAAACAGGCTCATGAAGCAGTCCAGATTGATTTCACCGCTTAAAATGGTAAATGACATTTAACTAGATTTTTACAATATACTTGTAAGGCTAATGTGTAGTTGTTTGTTGGCAGTCATTTGTATTCATAATGATTTTACAGTATTTAGTATCGTTGCACAAATCCAAGAATATAAACATGTTGCAGCTTCCGGGCTGATTCCTATCGTATTTGAAGTGATTTATGTCAGTTCTGTGTACTAAATAATTAGTTCAGAATTGTATTATTGCTGGGGGTTTTTTCTTTTTAGACTGAGCCAATCAGCTTCCCCTAAGAAGCAGCAATGCACTGTGCCACTTAGACAGTGCCGCATTTATCCTAATGAATGCAGTTTGATACACAGGGGGACACTTTCCTATCATACTCTACTACTGTATATCATTGTATTGTGTAGTGCAGGTAATCCCAACAAGTAATTTGTATAAGATTTAAAACGGTGCACAAATCGTCTGGTTCCAGCTTCACAAATGTGAGGGTTTGTCTGCGTTTTATATCATTGTAAATCAAAAATGTAGTTTTTTTTCTGTTCATATTATATTGAGTTGAATCAGCTAATTTTGTCAAAAATAACCCTCCTTACTCCACGAGTGAGCAGTGTGCCTTTTTTTTGGTCACTTAAACATTCTTGATATTCTACAAAAGGCCCTTGAAGCTGCCATGTCCCCGTTAGACGAATCTAATTACAAATATCTGATTTGAAGATGGGATGAGTTAACCTTTGCTGAAATGCCACTGCATAACCATCTGTGAATGGCAAGCAAGGAGTCCTGGGCCCCAGGCATTTCTACAGCGACACACAGAGTGATGGACAGCTGGACTAAATCCACTTCAAAGGAACAACATGTGCACAAAAGCCTGGTTTTTCTCGCGTTCCGAATGGAGATTATACATTATGCTTTCTCCTTTGATTGATGCGAGTGTTGTACTGCGCAGTTTCAGATTAATGTCATGATAATTCAGTAGATGTGCCTCGACTTTTCCTTTTGATTGCTTGGACTGTCATAGGAATATTAGCATTCAGCAAGCGTTGATGTGAGTCAGCCACAACACGCTGTCCAGTTTACCATATATTACTGTAATAGGACGACTTCCTTTGCATTCCATGGTGATTTTAAACAGTCATACCATGCCTGTCGTGTCTTGTAAGAAGCTTGGTGATAGAGCAGCTTTGGCACCAGCAGGCCTTGGCTCGGTCCAGCTCTGATTTGAATGTATAGGTTGTTCGGTCTGTGTTCTCAGGATTATCGATCTAAAGATAAATGAAGAAAAGTACTGTCTAAAATGTCAGCACGCATGAAATCAATAGTACATTGTTCTGCTGTGTAATCCTTTTCCCCCCCCCCCTTCCCCCGATAGCCATGTAGGACTACCAATGGAATGGAAAAGGCTTACAAATTTAAATGTGATGTGATGATTTGTAGATGGAAAATTCATTGTTGTGCTTACCAGCAGTATTTTATGGTTGAGCTTTGTTATTGCATTTGCGCTCTGGCTGGTACTCATCAACGTGTCCCTGCAGCACAGCAACATTTCATCTTTAGCTTAACCCGTTTCAGTGGTAGTTTCTCTGCGGCTCTGAACAAACAAACACACACACCATCATCTCCATTTCAGTGTTCTTTTTGTTATCTCCTTTTTGCGTCGGTGCTGTATATCTACTTTCACCTTCATGCCCTCTGTTTCTCTCTCTCTGCGACTCATCTCCTGCTTTCTATATTTGTTTCTGCCTTTTGCGCCCTCTGATTTTGGCTTCTTGCTTCCTGTCAGGTTGCAAGATGAGTCATGACAGGCTCCCCAGCTTTGAGTAGAACAGGGCCAACAGCCTCCAGTGCAGGGAGAAAGATTATGTAATATTATACATATGCATGCGTACACCTAGGGATATACAATTGGGAGCACAGCACTGCAAATGCTGGAAGTGTTTGAGCACAAGTTGATAGTGTTTGCTAGAGATGAACAGATGCACGCTCTCTGACTTCCCCATCCCTGAGAATGTTCAAATATGAATAGTTACAACATGTGACCATCGCATTGCAGATTTCATCCGGAGAAAAATGCAGTGGGTTGAGAGTCAAAAAAACAACACACTAACCTTCCCTGTCACACCATTGGACATTGACATATCCTTGTTGTCCATATTCACAGCAGTAAGTCAACCCGACCTTGAATTGAATTGAACTGAACTGACCGATCTCATCTTGTCCAGTTCAAAAGTCTGAGCAGTTCTCATAGCCCGTTATATTCTCAAAACCCCACATACTTGTGTTCTTGTGTTTGAGACATATTACGCTATTCCCAACAATCATATGAACATGGCGAAGTATGGATTTAGAGTCCATTGTCCACTGGCCGTTTTTGGATCAACGTACTTGTGCTAGCAGGCGTTTCTCAAGCATGAACGACATAAAATCCAAATATCACTCCGTCCTGCCTCATGGATGAGAGCCTGCAGTCTTGTGTCAAGATCAAAGTTACATCTTACAGCCTTGATTTCGCAAAGATCTGCAATAAGATTCGGAAACCGAAATCACATTAAACGGGTGAAAAAGCAATCCTCGAATAGGCTATTATTTTACAACAAAGTATCTGTTTTAGCAAGTTGTGATTTTGTAAATGAATTGACTTTGATTTTTTGACTTTGAATTTCTAAAGCTTCTGTGCTGCTTTGTTTGTAATTATCAGGCTACTTTATATTTTATTTATTTGCATAAACAGAGGAAGGACTCAAAGTAAGTCTCAGTAGCTCTTTATAGCATTTTATTTCAAAAAAGCCCATACACATGCCTTTTAATTTTTTTTTTTCACTTGACAATTGTTCATTTTTTATTGATAACGGAATCCTCCAATAAATATAACAAAAAATGTAATCATTTCTCTTTAATTTAGTCCTATAATTTCATAAATGTAACAAAACATGGTATAAATGTAATAGAAATGCAAAGTTAATCTACCAAATAATCATAAATAGCCGACTGCAGAGTAGTCAAGTGGTGAAACATTTCAATCTACTCTTAATGGTACATTGATTTTAGTGTTAGGATTAGCAAGCTTGCTTGCTAACACTAGCATTGGTAAACAATCTTTCCATTGATGTCTCTAACGAGGATGTCCCAATATTCTGTCTGTCTTTTAACCCAATTTTGGGTTGTGTTTGCCAGACCAGACAGCTGATTACAAGAGAATTAAGAGTGGGAATCAAGGAAATTGTTTCAATTCCAAGTTCAAATGACAAGTTGTCAATGAATGTAATTGTGTACACTATTTCATTGCTGACATTGCTGATAATGTTGACTACTTGATGCAGCCCCGCAGATTTACATAATGAACAACAGGTGCGATATAAATATATACATTCTATATATACTGTATATTTATATTCAAAGAAAACTCCCAGCCTGTCACTCCCTAAACCACAAAACCCACCCTACGGAAATTACACGTCTATCTGTCTTCATTGTTGCCACGAGCAAATTCCTCAACATTCAGCTCTCCTCCCGCCTGTTGGAGCTGAAGGTGTAGGCTCACAGAGGCTGTGAGGTGGCTTAACTTTTGGCAGGAGTTGAGAGATTGCTGACGTGTGTGTTGGGCAGGATGTGTGTAAGAAGCGTAGCTGGATCCTGTTTTTCAGACCACAGCCACTGGAGCTTTGCCACGTTTGTGGGTTTTAATACAAAACACACAGATGAAAACGCAACCTTAGTGTTCTTACTACAACCTCTACCCATAACATGTTTACCAACGCCACACACACAAACGTGCAAATTCACAACATAGCCATTTGTTTCTGGATTATAAAAGAGGCATTAAGGACTGTTTTAACGTTAACACTTTCTGATTGTCCTTTGGCTTATAGGTGGGATTACAGGCTACATCTGGAGCCTATAGTCAATGTTGTAAGAACAGAGGAATGCTTTATACCACAGTTAGGGCGATGACATCCTGTATAACAAGATTCTTGAAACAAACATGCCTCCAGAGGCCCCCTGTGCGTTTTCCAGTTCCCACACTGTCACACGAAACACACTGCATGTCACACATACGTATGTACGTACGCACAAGCGGATGAAAATTAGTGGGTATTTGTTCTGCAGTTTCAAATTTCATTGTCCACTGACATGCGTGCAGACACCAGCGTCAGACAGGGTGTGTTTCGAGTGAGGAATAACAGGAAAAAAAAAACCTGACACGGCAACAGAAACGATGGAAAGATGTAATTGAGATAAGTGCACATTAAGGAAGAGAAAGGAAAAACAAAGAGGAAGGTGGATTTAAAGAGAGGAAACGGGGGGAGGGGCTTACTTATGTCAACACCTAGCCCACATTGCTTTATCCACTAGAGAATGTGTGCGTTTGACTGACTGCATTCTGTTGGTGTGTGTGAATCGTACATGTGTGACTGCCGGCTTCTCTGAATGAAGTGAAGCAGCCTGTCTTAAGAGGATCAATAGGTTTAGCTGAGGGAGCAAACACACCTCTTACAAAGGGTCAGGACATCCCACTGACGAGAGCACGGCGAGAGCAAGTGGGAGGAGGAAAGTGACAAGCAAGAGCGAGAGACACGAGGAGGGGGGGCCACTCCAGAGGCGCTTCACTTTTTTCCCCTTTTCCTTGCTCCCTCCCCTCTCTCCCTGGGAGGTTGTGAACGGACAGGACAGAGAGGAAAAAGCAATGAAAGGGAGCCAAATGGGGTGAAGCTGAGAGGATGAAAGCAAGTGTGAGAGCGTGTGTGCGTGTAACATGCTCTGTCATGCCGGTGTGGACTACTGCTGCCTTTCCAACCAGCATCATTGGCTGTCAGGAAAAGGAATGCTTTCCGGGAAAATGACTGCCTGAATCGGTTCACCATGTGGATGTGGGACAGTAATTTTCAAACCTTTGCTGGAAGAATTCCACGGAAAAAAGAGCAGCGGCCGGAGAGATTAACCGGTCCTGCTGGTTGGCCGCCTGTGTGCTCGCGTTACTGAGGCTCACACGTTTGACACTGTGCTTGAGTCTGCTTTCAGTTCATGTCTTTCATCATCACGTTCATAAGGATTTTGGTTTCTTTCCTGCTGCGCTGGATTTAATGTTGCCATGTAGCTCCATTTGAAGGTTTTTGGGATGTAAGCTTGTGCGATGCCCCAAGAGCACATAAACACTGAGTGGAAGTTAAGAAGGGACTTTCTGGAAATCTAGTTTGAATGGGCATCTCAGTGGACTGCAGAATGGGACTGGACACATTATTCTGGGGCCTGTGGATACTGTGGGGCAGTGTGTGTGTGGATAGATAGAGGGGTGACAGGTTAACACATAGCGGCAACATTGGTGTTCCGGCCTCAGTATGAAGCCCACTCACAGGACCATGATGCAGCTCAGTGAGTTTCCTTTTAGAAGACACTCCTGGATATGGTGAGTATTAGTGGCAGAACACACATGAATGTCGATTTTTAAATATGGAATTCTGCTTTAGGGGTGGGTTGGTGTGTGTATTCAACTTCCTGTATTGTGTTAGTTTGGTTAGGGCTCCCCAAAGGCTGGCCTTGTTTTTTTTTTATGTTTTTGTTTTTTTCCTCAGCTGAGTTCAGATGTATTCAGGACAATTTATTGTTTAATGGTCCAGACGTTTCCTGTCATTTTCTCCCGACGCTAAATGCTCGAGTTGATCCATAAACAAGAGGTTTTGTCAGAAATAGCGCGCACACAGTGGTATTGCAACACTGAGCTTGAGAATGCAAAGCGGGCTGGAAAAGTAATTTGATAAAGTGCTGTGTTGTTGGGTTTCTCTGCCTTGTTTTGATTAGTCATACTGAGGCTGGGTGTCTATGGGAATAGTTCTCTCACAGCTACGTTATGAACTGGAAGGAACACAGGAGACTGTGATGTCATCCAAGTGCTGTTGGGATACAAACAAAACACTTTTTTCACCTCTACAACCTTTTTTCTGCACCCCAAGTTTTTCATACAGACCAGGCAAAACTTAAATGTCTCTAAAAAGTCAATTTGCTTTCTGGAAGGTCTTTTGTTCCACTGTCTGTCCTCTGTATTTGCACTGTCTTGTAGTAGGCTGTTCTTCCCGTTGATGTGCACATGCAACCATCGTTTCACTTCTTTACTTTGAACTTAAGGATTGCTGTGGGGTGTGTGATTAATTTTAATTAGGTTTAATGCTCCTTACTGGCATGCACACGGCAATTCATTCTTTTCTTTTTTGTCTTTTACACTGATGAGTATGATGAAACATGTAAGGACAGGAAGCTCTGGAAAGATGAACTGAATAATTCGATCCAGGCCACAGCGTGTGACACAAATTGTACCCATCAGTAACATCTATTGATTAAACTGATCCTTCTGCTCATGTTGCCAATGATGCATTGTGTCTGACAGCAACATGTTTAATGCAGGAAGTAACATCGCCTAATACAGAATTGGAGTAGATTTGTGCATCTGTTGGTATTTTAAAATCTGTGGAGAAGTACAGTAAAAGGAACAGATTATAAACATGTAAATGATATCTAAATACACAAAGCATGTACACACTCAGTCACACACACAGAGACGAACCGTCCTTAGAAATGATCTGATCCATGAACTGCTACATAAACCCAAACACAGCAAAGCATCTCCGTTCCTTATCTTCACACACGCTGGCATGGTTATAACACGGACAGACACACACACAGGCACATGCACACACATACTCAGTCAGAGATTATAAATCACACAGTGAAATGCAGGCCTGAGTGTGAAGTTTATAGCTGTAACGTCAGTGGCTTGGCTCACCAGTCATCTCTGACATATCTGGCTGGATTTAGAGAGGACAAACCCCTCCACCCTTAACACTTTAATGACAAAATGTTTTGGCGCCAATAATGAAATTATTTAGCAGCACTTAAGTCACGCTTCCTTAATAATTATGTATTGCTTAATGGTCAAATCTGTGACGGGATATGGTCTGACATTATTTTGTTTAACCTTTTTTTTTTAGTTTTTCCGAGATGGTTAGACTGTTCCAGCTGGGTTAAATTAATAGTTTATCTGTATTACCATGATTTCTAACTTTTATCGCTGCTTTGGGGAAATATGTTCAGATTGTACCAACAGTCTGACATAGCTTAGAAGGCAACAACTATAAAAAAAAAAATAAAAAAAATAGCAAAAAGACCGGGCACATCCGCATCAGTCCATCTCTTGTGTTTCTTGTTAGTCTTGTTAGTGTAATTCCTGTGTTAATTTGAGTGAAATCTGAGATGCACTTCACATTCTGCTGGATTGCATCATGTCAGTGAATTGGATTGATGTAGCAAATGAAGTGACGGTGCTGGAACAACAGTTCAGGGCTGTCATGGTTGTTATTGTAGGGCATTAGTCTCTGAGAATGCAAGCTGTGTCTGTCAGATGCCATTTGAACGTCAGGCAAGTTTTTTTTTTTCCTCCTCTTGTTCTTCACAGCAAAGTGATCCATAATTCTACTGTGTGTGTGTGTGTGTGTGTGTGTGTGCATCAGTCCGGAGAAGCTTTCAGGGGGATTTGTATTATTCATCGGACCTTGGTAATGGACCAGTCTCCCTTTTTCTGTCTCAGACATGCACTGTACAAGATGCATAACACAGGGAGAAAAGGCTTTAGGCAGACATTAACACGATGTATGGAACTACATGTAAAATACATGGGCACAAATATGGAAATATGTTGATGAAAGGAATAAAGGCGTGCGGATGAAATGCTGCCAGATGCCTCTCTCTCTCTCTCTCTCTCTCTCTCTCTCTCTGCACTGTGGAGTTGGCATTACGTATTGTCAACATAGTCAGCATCTTTATCGATCCTTAGTTCTGCATACATAATCACGCACGTATTGGAGACGCAGAAGTAACGCATTAAAACTGACATCCTGTTTCATCATGCCGTCGTAAATGCTCAGGTTTTGCCTTCAGCACAGCCACGGATAAACAGAGATGTACGATTTCATAAACTCCATTAAACACCACCCAAAATGGAAATGAGAGGTGTGTGTGTGTGTGTGGTAATCAAATTAAATGCACCCGGTGCCTGGTGCTGAGACCAGGGGCAGAGCACAGACAAGGCTATATTTAGAAACCGGATTTGGAAATGCATTGCTGCATCGCTTCTCTCTCTCCTGCTCTCTCTGCCTCCCTCTGTTTCTCTCTCTCCACAGGCTTACCACATTGTGTCAGTGAGATAACACAGACACATTGCATTATCTCTCATTTCTTTGAGCCCGTTTCCCGTTGCACTTTGTCATTGATTCCAGTTTTTAAACCCATCTCAGCCAAATTTTACACGACTTCACTTCTGTGTACTTGGTTGTGCCCTATGGGAAGACTTGCTGCCGCTGCAGTGGAGGCAAACTCATCACTCACTGATGTCTCAGAGGGCAAGGTTGTGTGTTGGTGCATATTGAGCTGCCACACACCTCCAGCATTTATTGTGCTGGGTAACGGTATGTACCAGTCCAGAAGTCTCTCAGTCCAACTATCTTTCTGATGATTTCTTGTTGCTTCCTTTCCATTGTGTCCTTTGTGAGAGCGCGCAGCGGAAATAAAGGCCTTGGTGTTCAGGCGATGCTTTACAGGTCAATCTTGTTTTGTGGTGTCTTGACAGTGACATTGCGACATTTAAATTCTATTTAACTTTATAAGTGCTCGTTGGCCCTTCAGTCACAGATGAATCACGGAACGTTTCCCTATAAAACAAATGGTCTTTTGAGCTTCTTGTCTACATTTTATGTAGAATCTCTATGTGGAAGTGTTGCAGTATGTGAGGTGCACTGTATTTTTTGAATAGGTTGCGATGGCGACCATGGAGTTTTGTCATTGGTCGTAAATAGAGGTTGGCAGTTCAGTGCTCAGTCAGACACGCGCAACATTCACACAGGTGTTTCGAAGTGTCGCTGTTTTTCATGTGTGTGTGTGCGCAAACCTGGACTGATAACATGACCAGCTGTGGCCCTGTGAGGAATGCTTCAAATAGGGCTGACTTATTGCTGTGTTTCCACCAAGTTTAGTTCCATAGGAGTCTGTAATGTTTTGAAAAAAGTTCGTGGGAAGAGGGGATTAGTGGGAATGTGTCGCTTATACATTCTCACAGTGCAATACAGTGGTAAAGTTGATTATAACGCGTGACTGAAATGCTTCCATGCTGAGCCTTGTGCTGATTCTGTCTGTGGTTTTCAGGGTTGCCACATTTGTTTTGCCTTGTATTTGATTGAAGTATCTCAATTATCTCTGCTTTATAAGTACACCATTTTTATTTGACACCTCTTTTGCGAGACAGCTCATTGTGTGTGTGTGTGCGTGCGCGCATTTGCGTGTGTGGGAGAGCACACAATCAATCAGCAGTGACATTGTTGATCTGATGTACGCAACATTTTCACACGTTCGTTCTCACACATTCTTCCTTGTTGTTCTGTCCCTTACTGACTGTTCATCCATACTGCATTTGATATCTGCATCTTCTACAGGCGCACATCACTCCAGCCACACCGATTTGGTCAACTAAGATGCAGTGTGGACTAACCACAGCAAATCACAGCCACAAAACAAATTTTTCATTTTGGTAGACAAATGACCAGCTCTGTTAAAACGATTTGCATTATTAAAACTATGGACTGCATTTGAGATTTTTCTCACCATTGTCATGAATACAATGAATGTTGAATGAATGAACATTGAATATGATACAAATTATGTTCAAGACACTTAAATTGACATTGAATTACATTATTTAATGTGGCCTGTTGTGCTTTCAGCTATCAGATTTGCAGATTTAAGGAAAGTTTTTCATGCTCTGCTGGAGCCACCGACTAGACGTATCGATTTCTTTCCCCCTTGACTGTGTGCCAATATATTAAGTATGGGCATGTCTGCTGAGAAATAATGCACTCCTTTTGTATAACAACATGTTGTGCCTTGCCATTGGCTTCAACGGATGCGCTCATATGTCACCAAGGTTATCCAACTTTCCCATGGGAATACATGAAATGAATACAGGAGCCACATTGCAAGAAAGCCACCAGTCACCTTTGATGTCAGATTGATATTAAATGTCAATTTCTTTCTTATTTCACCATCTGCCATCTCTCACCCATGTGCACATAGCTGCTGCTAGATGGATTCAATCTTGTTTTCATCTCTGGGACAGAGGGAAGATGATGGACAGATCAATAAGAACACCGCCAGGCAACCAGTCCTATTGGAGGCTGGGGTTACCTGCAAGTGTTTTGGTGAACAGATTCGGCATAAATCAGAAATGTTCCAGCGGTGTTACACACTGAGGTTTGGGCACAGAGAGCTGGGACCTCATGTGGCCTCGGTGAATGGGGATTTCTTTGCAAGGCATGTGAAAAATGAAAGTCATGACATATTTTAGCTTGTGTCCCTGTGGTATGAATGTAGGACAGGGGGGACAAAAGAGTGTGTAAGCTGTGCACTTAAACATTACTGATGAATAATGATATAAAACACTAAGTATGACAAATTGTATTTTCTTACTACTGATCCAGAATCCTGAATTTGGTAATATGACAAACGTGCTGCTGTGCAGTCATCTAGGTTTGTACATCACGGTTGGAACCAAACAAATCTGCGGTAAGCTAACAGATGTTATCATGTGTGGGCCTTGTCCTGCAGCAACAAAGGAGCCATTTGAGAGTTTTGTTCGATAGTCCCCCCACAGCCAAAATACAAACCTGCTTGTAATGAAACAAAAACAGAAGAAGTATGTTTCTATGGAACAACCTAGAAATCGAATAACACTGGGCTTTTCCTCTGAATGAAAGGTAGACAGAAGGCATTACAGCTGTGTGTGTGTGTCCCATGTCAGACTTTAATAAGATTAACTATGACTTGTTAGTGAAACTGTTTTTCTGCATACGAGACATGGTCTAGAATGTCATTGTGGTTATTGTAATTACTTTAATAGGCACTAAGGCATGAGAGTGACGATGTTCTTTCGAGAAGTGAAACGCTTATGACGACGATGGTGAATAAGATTGCCTTGATGACGGCAGCGTTTATGAGGAAGTATTCAAACAGCTCAGAAAGGCTTACGCTGGGAGAGGGACTCCCCTCACTCACAGACGCATACACATGCCAGGCCGGATTTGCAAATATTACAGAGATCTATTCTAATTCCAGCTCATGCTGGCTAGGGAGTCGTGTAAGCGCAGACCCTGTGAGTACTTGTGTCCTGTAACTGCAGCGGTTGTTAGGCTTTGTTCGTTTTTTGTTTCCATTCTTCTTTGCTGTCATTTGAGCTTCAACTCATATTTTTCATGCATAGGCATCTTATGAATGCAGCTGTACAATGCTTCCTTACAGGAAATTGACTCCCACTTGCGCAAGCTGAATTGTAAGACGTGTAACCCTTCCGGTAAGACTGAATTATCTCTCACATTACAGGGTGTAGTATAGCACTGTCTCAGCATAATAGAAAAGTATGTCTTTGACAACACCAAATGCCCTCAAATGAACACATACAGTAGCTAGTCGTGAACCCTTTGTACTGGCTATTTCATAGGGATTTAAGTTGATTTGATTGGACCTTGCATTTCCTTTCAGCATCAGATCCATCCTGGAAATATCCTGTTCCATATCTTTTGTTGGGTTGAGATTAGTGGAGTCAGCAGGATGCTGAAGCGAGATAAAAAAACATGGTTACCCTCACCGATCATGACAGCATTAAGGTATGCAGTCACCATAATAACCTACTCCTACTACAGATCCACTCGTCATTCCATGTGTACATGAACTTTTGAACCTTCTCTGCATTCTGTTTACAACTCGGTGTGTAGGGTGGAGTTGAACGTTGAGATGACGTGCTTGATGAACTGCCCATACGCAGAGCTGTGTAATTAACACCGCCGCTGTGACGCAGGTTTTCCCAGTGTGTGTGTTTTCAGGAACAGCTTAATTGAGATTAGCTGGTCTGCAGAGAGGGCACCCTTGGCGCGCTGGCGGGATATCGATTACAAATACATGCAGTGCTGAAATTATTTATGACAGTATATTCAATCGAAGAAACATAATCTGTGGATATTCTGATAATTGTTTAATGTAATTTATCCAGTAAACCCAAATCGTTTCTAATTCAATATTCCAAATTGAATCGGCATATTAGATGCATGATTTTCTCTGTCTGATGTTTAATTCTTCAAGCCCATCTTGGACTGTTGCTCAGACAAAATAAACAAACGAATCATTTAGGCCTTGGTTTAAAAAAAACAACTTAATTTTTGACGTTTTCATGGTGGATTAATCAAATGAATAATTGCTAGATTAGGTAGTAATGAAAATAATTATTATTTGCAGCTCCACATGAATGCACACCCTGTTAGTTCTCCAAGTGTGTGGCCTCAGCATACACTCTCACTCCCTAGAGGGATGATGTCATCGTGGATTTAATGAGGGATTACTCTGACATCACTAGGAGTGGTGTCAAGCTAAACCTATTAGCTCAACCATGTGCCCACACTGCATGACTGGAACTGTGTGTATCCACGTGTGATAGTAAAGAATATAATTGTTGTCTGTATTCACATGTTAGAAGTTAAATGCCCAGATATCTGCTTTAACGTGGCCTGTAGCCATATGAGCAGAGGAAGATGGGATGTATGGATGACACGCTCTCCTCTACTTAACGTTATGGCATCCAGGTTTTTGCTGTAATGATTTGTTGTTTTAGTTTTAATAGCCGACTTAGTGGAGCCATACTGACGTTCAGAGCTGACACAAGTGTTTCTTCTGAGACAGATTCCTGCATACTGATCTCTCTGAGTGTGTCTCACAGCCATATTGTCCAGCTTGGTCTTCAATGATCGTTAAAGCACCAGCTAGCAGCTACGTGCACGCTAATTATTGCACTCCCACATATTTTCACACACGCGTAAATATACGCTTGTTTGTCATCGCAAATGGACGCACGTCAACAGCTATGTTATTTATTGTCTTGATGGTTGGGTGGGGGTTGCTCCATATGTTCCATGCTGTTTAATTAATTATGAGCAGGCAGAATAGATGGGACAGCTTAACTCATTTATCCAGTCTGTTTTAGAGTGGCTGCTGTGAAATAATAAGTGGCTCGTCTGAATTGTTGTCTTTGTGTGCACTACAGCGAAATGCAGATTTTACGGATACAGTATATAAACGAGCACATCTACAGTATTGCTTCACGCTGTTTCCATCCATCACTGTATGAGAAACCCGCCATCATTCTCATTTTCTCATTGCCACGGTTTGCCTAGCAACTGAAGGCTGATTGGCTGTTGGACCCTACCTGTCCCTTTACGAATGCTGCCGAGTCACCATGGCAACCACATTATAAACATGAATGTGATGGGGGGGCTGTAAGGCAGGAACTAAGTCGACAGTAGCCAAGGCGAAGGAATTGCTCCGTGACACACATAACGACTGGTTTTCAAGCAACGTTACCGGCTGAGGCCATTCATAAAGTCTAATAAAAGGCATTATGAAGCTTAGTGGCATTTCAGACATTTCTCTCACCTTGTCTTTGTAGGTCCAGCTGACTGAATCAAGAAAATGAACGAAAAATACTGTGTACTACAACTGAATGGAATGAACATAAATTAGTACACACCAATTTTTTTTTTTTCATCATGCTCTCACTTTTGTTGATTTCTTTCCACTCCTCCCTCCCTCTTCCAGCCAGTTGAGCTACATTGTGTGAAAGCCCCTGGGAATTGAACTTGCCACACAGGCGAGCCTCACAAAGCCCGTAGTGTATCCCTGTCTCCAGTATTTAGCCCATTGAGTCTGTATCCCTGTTTGCACTCTTTCTCTCTCGCTGTGAATATATTTACTTTGTATACTTAAAGTAAAACAAACAAAAAAGACCTCTTTCATATTTTTTCCTTACACTGTACATTCCTTTAGGTGTTTACTCTTAAACCCTCTTTTTATAGAATATCAGTATTCAGTATATGTATTGTAGAAAAGCAGATTCTAACGTGCAAATTGGGTACAATTTTGCCTCTGAGGCTTTGAGCCTGAGGGACGCTGAGTGACGACAGTCTCTCAGTCACCTGGCACATTGTCACAGTTCATCACTGGCACTGACGGTGTGTGTCCTTCTCTGTAGCTAGGCAAAGGGAAATGTGTGTCTTACTGGCTGCTGTGTGTGTGTGAGTATGCGAGAGAGGGAGCGGAAGCTGAAGCATTGCGTCGTGTGTGACTGTGCAATGGTCCGTGTACATGTTTGTCTGTAAATGCATGTGTATGCAGTGTCTGTGGTGTTCTTGAGTCCATGACTTTGACAGTGTCCCAGCACATCCAGGAGCTATTGTCTCACACAGGATGCTTCTGCCAGTGCTGAGCAGAAGCCGTAACTCCAGACTCTGCATGCTGTGTGTGTGTGTGTGTGTGTTTGTGTGTTTGTGCTGGTCCGCTCACAGTTTCCTTGTAGAGCAGAATGTACTCCTGCCAGTTACAGAAATTAGCTGACTCCCCCTCTTTTGCAGCTGAAATATTCACCTAGTCGGAAAAAAATTAAACCAGTGACATGATAGAAGTCGTGGAAAGATCCACATCCATATTTAATGCAATGTTATTACAACAGGGATCTAATAATCCTTGAATATTTGAACTAAAATCAGATGCTGCTAGCCTGCATTCATGTCCCTCCACTCGATGCTTGGCAATGCTGAAGATTGAGTTTTATGTACTTTGCTTCCCTCTAGTGGTCAAAAAAAATGATCACAGCTGAAATGATTGGTAGAGAAACACATTTACCATCATGAGAGGGAGAAATATGAACCTAAGACTACACAACCAAACATGAGGAACAGCCACTCACAGCTACAGTATTTAACAACTCAAACTCCTGATGAGTTTCGCTACCACAGCTAGGAGTGCTAACAAACCAAGTAGGATCAATGACCTCACTAACGGGTTGAATACCTGCGTCTCCCCACTAGTTTAGTTCAAAGTGAAGAAGCCCCTTGGATGAGAGGCCAAACCTCTTCCAACTATCTTAACTAAGTCCAGCTGCCCTCGATTCAATCTTCCTTGGATATAACCATGACCTGGATGACTGAGCATCTTCACTGACATCTGAATTCATTGTTGTTTTACAGCTACCTCTCAGTGCTCCGAGCTACATTGCATTCATCATCAACCACCATTAATAAATCTTCCAGCTAGGAAACTCTGTATGATTCTGCAGCTTTGGTGCAATTTGATAGAATATCTCTAAATTGCTGTTCTGCTAGCTGTCACTATTTGTTCTTGATGGATATGAAGGGGGAAAACATCCAGCTGATGTTACTCTGCCTCATCAGGTTGCTCCTCCCTCCCCCGCATCTCTCTCAATCCATCTTCTCTGCCCATTTTGTACTCACCCCTTCTCACACACCCTGCCTCCTTCCTACCTAGCTTTATCACGCTTGTCACTCCATTTATGCTCAGCCTCAGTGAACACTGCCAAAATGAGTTTACCACTGAACTCAGACTATCTGTCTTTGGAGAGGATAGCCCGCTACCGCCAAGCCTGCACCAACGGCTCGCCCTACGCCACCAACAAACCCATTGACATCAAGCCTCGTAACAGGAGAGGGTATGCTGCTGCTTCTTAGAGGGAGGGAAGGAGAGGGTGTGTCTCAGTGGAATCAACAGTGTTGATGATTTGTAGTGTTACTTGCATAGACAGCATGCCTCCATTTTTGCAATTCCATTCATTAGTTAACATCTAACTTTTGCTTGTGTGTGAAATATTGCAGAGGAGGAGAGCATGTTGAAACTGAATCGTCTGCCTTTAAAAACCATCTGCCATATTGCACTTTGTTTGCTGTGTCCATGTGTATGTGTAGGAGTTGCATGAGTGTAAACAGTATGCATGCTCGTGTTATGTGTAGTATGTCGAAGAAGCGTGTGTGTGTTTTCCCTTATCAGAACATTAGCTGATGAATAGGTCTGTTCGACTGAAGTTGTGTTCACATCATAGTGTTGTGTAAAAGGTGGTTGCTTAGTGGCTGCTTGCGTTGTTTGTTGAGCTCTGAAGCCATAGTTCTGTTGTTTAATATGCTGAATCTATATTGTGTGTGTGTGTATGCACGCGTACACATACATGTCAGCTCTGCTGTTTTTGCCACAAAGAGCGAGGCAAAACCATAAATACCCAAGTTCCTTTTCGCCATCACATTGTGTTCAGTGAGACCGGTTCAGCGGCTAACCAGGGCAGTGAGTAAGTAATAAGCCGAGCACTCTGCATCCATTAGAGCTAATACTGAGAGTTTGAAGACCTTGTTAGGGCCATTTTTATTCTGCATTTCACAAATAGGTTTAATAAATAAGATGTCCTTGCTCAGCTGATGTAAGCCTTTGCCTGTCTATGCCCACTTCTTTGTTTGTGAGTTGTGTGTGTGTGTGCGCATGAACATATTATTACATATGAAACGGGTAGTGATTGCTGCTCTTGTAGACTTATAGATACGGATGGAGTCTTGTCAATACTGTAGCCCAGCCATCTGTGCCTTTTGTTCAGTGCTATTTATATCAGCATTTACTGTGTTTATCTTAACCATATACTGCACTCTGTTCATGGAGCTGGAGTTCTTCATTTGTCAAAAATCAATTTTTGTCAATTTTGTTTGAGTTGTTGAGGTCACTACTACTCGATGCTCTTTTTTTTTGTATAACTAGTGTGCCATAGTTTTGCCACTTGGGGGCACCACCATCTCTAAGCAAAGAAGCTGGTTGTTTCCACAGTGTTGCAACCGCTTCATTGTTAATACTTCAGTGGTTAATAGGATATGAAATATGATATAATTCAAACCTGATAAAGCTTTTATATTGAAGTGTAAATGTAGATAAAGGGGTTATGGAAAAGATCAGATTGAAAACTGATATCCTTTTCAAATTATATTTACATTTCTTCAGTGTCTCACTCAGGGACCCTGCGACATGCCAGGAGTAGCAGGGGTGGAACCAGTAACCATCCAGTTATTAGCTCACGACACACAGCACTAGAATTAGATTACTATAGGATATAACCAGTTAGTTGTAAGAAGAAGCCTTTGTAGCCCAACCAGTTATCAGTGACAGCAAGGCCAAGATATGAATACGATTATTCAGATAAAACAAATAACTTAATGTTAATGATTAATCTACATTTATAGAAACGTGCCCCTCTTTTGTTAAAGCGGAGCTCTTTATATGCCCACCCACGCTACATGACTGCAGCAAATATTGTCAGTGAATGTATATAACTATTAGAAATAAGTTGTATAATTTATTGCTTTTGCCTCTGTCTGAACTATTTCAACTTCAGTGATATAACATCCGTACCGATCAATAGATGAATCTTATCTTGTGTAAATATGTTGATCTTCTGCATGTGAATCTGTTATATTTATGAACTTCTGCTCTTGGACAAACTACTAACTGCTTATTGTTAATCACAGAGATGTTCAAAGGAAACCTGACTAATTAAAGAAACTTTTTTTACACCGGTGCCAAAGTTAGTTCATCATTGTGAGTGCACGTTCGTACCAACTTTGATTAAGGTTTTTGGATATTTCATTGTATCTTGCAGTCACGGTGATTTTGTTCCAACACAGATGAATTTTGTATTTGTGGGCCTGTGTCTCTTTAAAGTAATATCTCTGAAGTTCATCTCTCTTAAAATAGCAAGGCGACATTCTGGCAGTTGTAGTTGTTAAAAAACAGACAGCCAATTTTCCAGTTTATCCCTTGACATGGACTGGGCACACCATTAACACAATTATTTCACCACAGTGACCAAAACACTAAGCTGCGTCATTCAGCCATGGTGAAGGCGCTGCACTTCAAATGTGTCACAAGGGGTGACTTTTTAGCTCTACCTCTAGGGTAAACAACCACCCGTCAAAGACTGTTTCCTAACAATACAGGCCTTAAGTCTAAATTTTGATCTGACGTGATCTGTGTGTGTTGTTGGTTCAGTCGTGTTTATAAATAACCTTTATCTGACACCACTGTTCATATCCAGACAGCAGTTATGAGTTTGAGTCAGATCTACGCCACCGTAGGCCATGAAACCCTATGTATGCAATGTGTTTTAAATGTATTTTAACGATAGATCTTATTATTGCACAGGATGATTCGTCTGAGGTTAACTTGTTGCATCATAATGTTCTCACGTGCGTGTGTTTGCGTATGGGTTTTGTGCATTTGTACAAATCTGCATGTGCGTGTACAATAAATTAGCACATGATGCCTGTTTTGGTCCCTCTTCCTCAGGACGACGTCCTTTCTTCTATGACTTCAAAGCACTTCTACATAATTAGGTCTGAAGCAGCAGCAGTTGGGTGGTTGGTCACTGTAGTATTATCACTTTATTAGGCCAATGGGCAATTTGTTATTCCCTCACAAGAGCTGGACATGAATACATTTTCACTGGAGTGGTCAGGCACTTTTTCTTGTTTATGCCACACAATCACCCACTTCTTTGCAAAAAAAGAGAAAATCCTCTGTTGCCGCTAACATCAGTAAGGATGACCTGGGAGTAGTCACACCTCTGTCAGGAGGCTGGTTAATGTTTGTGAAGATGCTGATGTCTGTCCGTTTGCTTGCTTGTTTATTTATTTTTATTTTTTTTACACGTTATCATTGATTATATTATTCTGCTGCACCCCTGCTGTGTTTGTTGGTTGGGTTGTGTATCTTCACTTCATTTTGCTCTCTCTTAAGCTACAGGAGGTAATTTTGTGTCAGTTTTGAATCATGCCCGAGTGTTACTGTGAGCTCCTTGGACAACAGCTTGGTGGCACAATCAAATCTGTCGGATTCAATTTGAGGGTCAGCAAAGTGCTGCTGAGTCTTTTGATGCATCAGCACATAAAACCCAGATATAAAGAAGTATAAGGAAAACATTTTTGGATGGAAAATGAAGGCAAGTTTTGTGCAGCAAAGTTTTTTTTTGTTTTTTTTTTGATTTTTTTGGAGTGT
>OMNV01010964.1:14612-55469 GCA_900303265.1 Brotula barbata | reverse complement strand
TTTTTGGAGTGTACTGCTGCTAATTCATTAGTTATTCATTATATTGGATTTTTGTAATCTGGAACCTGTTTAAATGTGTAAACTGAATGCTAATTAAAATCCTTTACATAACTACATGTAAAAAGGGATTTTTACTATAAAAATAGTTCAACTATGTGGTCCCTGTAAACATGACAAAGTAGACCAGCTTGTTTTGTTGTTGTTGTTGTTTTTAGTGAATGATTGGCATATTATCCTAATGGTCGCATCATATCTCCCTTATTTTCATTCACATACATTCATTCACCGTATCAAAACTGCTGCTACTTTACATGATGGCAGATTAGGGCCAATAAATTAGAGCCAAATTATCTGAGATTATAGGGTTGCAAATTGTGTGGCTTTATTTCACGTTCGCTAGAGCTGCACATACTTGATATTTTAAGAAATCCTTTTTACAGCATTTGATGCATTGATGTCAGGATTTTAAGATTTTCGGCTAATTCCTACCACCAAGTTAGGCTTGGTAATGTGTTGTAGATCTCCAACTTCTGCACTTACTCTTAACTGAAATGCAGCTCGGCATTTGTCATCGGTTTTCCCGATGTATAGCTCATGTTGAGTGGAATCACATGACGGTCATCCGACTGTGTTTTTTACACTTGCTCCAGCTCACTTGTCTAGCTGTTGGTTTTAGATTACTTTGGCAGCCAAATGATTGACATGTGAGTCGACTGTTAGGATTACTAAGGGTTACGTGTCCCGCCCTACAAAGACTTACTACAACCAAAACAACTCCTCCCACTCCAGACAGACAAGCTGGAGAATGGGAAGAGAGAGAGCGAACGGTAAAAAGGTAAAAGGGAGCAAGTACAAGAGGAGAAGGGAGGGGTAGAAAGGGAAGCGGGAGGAAGAGGAGATCTTATTTCCACCACTCAGGAAAGACACGGTTGGGAGTGGAGTGGTAGAAACAGAGCAGCAGGGTCTGGATTAGGAAGGAGGAAGACCACACGCTGATCTGGCAAGAAGGACAAGTGCAAGAGAGACAGAGACCATGAGCGAGAGAGCGTAAAGAAGCACCTCCTATTATCACAGACGAACAGCTGTGTGGAATACCATTGGACCAGACCTGTGTGGACTCGCTGTTTTTCAGACTGGACTAACACTGAGAGAGGGGGACTAAAGGAAACTGAATGTCAGACTGGATCGCTTCAAACCAGTGAGAACGGCACTTGGCTGTGGTCAGTCGTGGTCAGACCACAGCGAGGTGCTGGTCAGGGTACTTCAGGTGGCTTAGTGAGCGCGAGTGTGCATGTGCTTGGACGTAGTAGTGTCTTTGGATGTGGAAGAGGACAAAGCCAGACTATGAGTATCATTCTTAAGCCACGGTCACGCTCTACCAGCTCCTTGAAGAACACAGAGGGAATATGGTAAATAAACGACCAATCCTTTCTGGCTGGTTCAATGTTTTCTTCTTCTTCTTCACCAGTTTGATGCTGTTTGAATGTGAGCTGTCGTTTTTGGTATCTTTCAGCCGTTATCACATCGTCTCAGAACATCCCTGCCTCTTCCACAGTTCACAGCATAAAAGCTGTGTTCTGGGTGGATACTGCATGTCACTGTGTTTTTGTCCCTTATCTGGGGAAAGCATGACATGTTCTGGGCTCAGAAGATTTAGGTCTCTCCTTTCCATTCCACCTCGTGTTACACTTTATCGGACTAACACGCTATGTAATGACATGTCCTTTGTTGTGGTTGTCGTGACCCTGGTGTATCTCATCCATGATGTGCTTTTACTGGAACTTGCTGTCCGTTCGGCAAATAAAATTGTCAACTCAAGGTTGCGGAACAGCCGATGCACCGCTTGCCGAAGAATGTGTTGTGTCGCTCCACCAGCTTCTATACGATGCATCCTCCTGTCTGCTTACGGCTCCAGATAAATATGGGATGCAGAATGCATTGCCAGGGGCACATATGGCCCTGCCCTCCCCCTCCTGTCTCCTTCCCACTCCTGTCTCAACTTGTCCTTGGCTGTCAGCACTCATTACCTACTAACAAAGTGAATCTGTCCCATTGCTTTAACGCTGTTGAATGTGAGTGTATTTTCACAGTTTTCCCTTTGTGTAGTCTTGAGCAGTGCGATAACCGCTCAGAACAACCACGAACAAACATACAGTGTCCAAGCCTGGCAGATTTGCCCGCCAGCATGTTTTGAACACTGATGGAGTTCCCTGCAGGTCCACCGGGTTCTCACATTGTCAGTTTACTAATCTACCCAGCAAGAAATGACGCATGTGTGAAATGAGGACCATACTAGCTTTGAATTGGCTGTCTGATGACAGCAGTTGTAGTAGTAGTAGTAGTAGAGAGTGGTGGTTTGAATTTTGCAGATCAGTGACATGTTGCAGTTTGAATTATATGAAGGCATTAAACTCAGTGTTGGCATGGAAACCAGAAGCTGCTGTTGGAGCCATAGTGTGAATGTATTTCATGCCAAGTGCTGGGAAGCTCACATCGCTAGGCCTGAATGAGCTTTTAGAGTGCCTACCAAAAGCAATGCTGGACTAAGAATACCACCAAACCACCCCACCCTTCTTATATCGTATCACAATATTGCTTTGTCCTCCATATTTGGACTTTTCTGCTACTTAGGAACTGCTTTTGCTTTTATGCCAACCTACCTCTTGATCTTTTTTTGTAATGCTTGCATTTCCAGAGACAAACCTGATGTGCAGGTGAAAATTTGATCCTGTTTTTTTTGATGCTGTTTGCAGCAAAGACCAAGATGAGTGTTTTCTTAAGTCACCTTATCCCTATCAATGTAAACACAGGCAGCTCACCAGTAGAGCACATCATTTGTGATGGCAAATGCTGCTCTGCATTTTGTCAATCTGTGTTTGTGTGTGTGTGTCTGTGGGGTGTGACTTGCGCCTAGGTCTGAGAAGACTTAAGCCGAACCCCCCCTGCCCCCCTTGAATATCCACAAGTAAATGTGAGTTGAGTTTGTTGAGGGCTTAAGAAGAGTGAGTGTGGATCGGATGTTTATTAAATCCTTTTTGGAGCTCCTCGCACCTCTTTCATGCTTCAGACCAAGAGTGATGATGTGCTCAGATAAAGCGTGGAGAAGTAGGGAATGTGTGACTATGCTGAGCTGGGTTGAGGGTCTTTGTCAGTCCCTAGTTGGCCATGTCAGGCAGGCTATAAATATTGAAAGTGATGTTCTGGAATGAGCCTCTATGACCCCAAGTTACCAAACTCACTAAAATTTAAAATTTCTCCCTTTCATGTAAAGGACTGATGGTAGTTTGGTAGACAAATAAACCTTAGGGTACAATATTGAAGAGCAGATCTGCTTGTTGTTTGAACCTTGTGAGCTGGGATGACGGTGCATTGCCATGGTGACTTTGTGTCTCTCATGCTTGACTTATTTTTCTGAATGGTTCAGTGGTAGAGACTACAGAAGCAGTGTCACGACTGGAGGGAAGTGTTCACTTGGCGTATACCGAACAAGAGAGCGCAAAAAAATTCAGAATGAGAAATAGGGACAGCATTGTTCGGCACATTTGACCTCATTTAGCAAAAACTGGTTCATTATATAATTAGGAAAAATAATTATGGACGGCCAGATGTATTATTATCTGCCTTCTGTGCAAATTGGTCACTAGCTGTTCGTTCTCGGTGTAGATTTATACACATACCTGCACCTTGCCATGACTGAGTTTCAGGTCACCGGACGTGTGTTACAGCCTTGAAGATGCTCCTCCACTCATCAAAGTAGCTTTTTCAGTTCCGATTCAGTGGAAACTAATACCGCTTATATATGTGATCCAGTGCGTCACATGGCTTACGGTGTGAATGACACAGAGGATACATGTAGTTTACTTATCACTGACATTTCAAATTGAAGAAGGGACTTGGATGAAACTTCAACTACCACTGCTTGATATGTTAAGTTTGTAGCTCAGAAAATGTAACTTAAGTCTATGTAATGATGCATAATTACTTTTCAATGTCATCCACCTTAGATTATACGAGCCTATACAGCTTAAAAACACAGTTGTACTGTACGCGTATATTTGCACGTATGTGTGACCAAGAAGGGGTGTGTCTGTGTGTGGGAGGGCATTATCGGTGAGTCCGATAATGCCGCATATCTGTCTTGACTCGTAGGCCAAATGCAATGTACAGTAGGTGCTGCCTCTTCATTCCCTTGTTATTTTGTTACCGTCTTTGTCCTCAGACGCTCCTCTGGTGACTTTCTGTAGAAGATGTAAAATCACAATGTAGGGATACCTGACTAAGCACCTGAACAAACATCAAACTGGCCTAGAGATAACTGTTATAATTGTGGTATTTTTCTGATAAGACGGAGACGAAGGTGTGTTTTGAGGTCAACTATACTCCTCATTTTATTGGCTATCCTCCCTCCATCTATCCATGATTAACAAGATAATAATTGGTATGCCTTGGTCATAGTGATACACAGCATCCAAGCATATCACCATGCACAATAATGGAATTGTTTATTGTGAGTTATCTTAAATAGTTTAGGAAAGTTTTCTCAAGTTCCACTTTGCTAAGAAGATGACTCTTCATGGTCTCCAAGGGTCTATATCATAATCATAAATCCTTTAACCCGGTGTTCCAAGTTGCGTTCTTTCTTATATGTAAACGATCTGAAAACATAAAAAGCGATTTGTAAAATACTGTGTTATTATAATGTGTCATAAATAATTTGATCGTCGGTTTTCTCCATCCCTCACCAAGAACATTATGTAACGGCTGTAATCTCTATCTCTGTTTGACCTGTGGAGAAGTAGAAGTGATGATGCGATGATGGTTTTGATATTTATGACCTGACCACAGATTTGTCTGCCTCTTCTCTCTACATCTCTGTTTCATCACCCAGCTCAAGTAAGAGCACATCTTTTATTTATCATAAATACCCTTAGTTTCTCAGGTGGTGCATTTCCTAAATGCAAGATACCAATACTCTACACGTCTCTGATTTCAAGTTTCACTGTGTTGCATCAGTTAAAGCGGTCAGGGTTGTAGACACGTAAAACATGTCAGCGGCCCGCATTGATTCTGGTATTTGCCAGTTTGCATGACAAACGTGTCGTCCGTGCTGCCTCTTCTACCTTAAGTCACCTTTTATTTTCTATTTGCTCCTCTATTTATAAGGCTTCGTACACCCATACGTGCAGAAATAACCACTTAAATGGCCATGAACACACACACACACACACGCACACATTCTGACACCTCCTTGTCCTCCACTCACTGCACCGTCACAGCGTTCTAAAATAAATCCAGTGTCATCTTCCCTCTGTCTGCTTCAACACAGAGCTGTGATCCACTCTGCTTGCCACATATCGACAAGTCTGCCTCATCACGGCAGCCCTTGACCCATACATGTGGGAAGTTGTGATAATTTTGGTTATTTCCTTCTTTTTGACAAATCAAGACTTTGACATTTTCAGAAATTGCATGAAGTGCACCATTTTTAATGCAATCATATGTTACGTTTGAGTTTTGGGGAATAACGCAGAGAGTATCGCCCTGTGTGTTTTCTGGATTTTCTTCCATCCCACTCACTCTGAATGATTATAAAAACAAACAGGGCCTCACCACCCTCCCCTCCCCTCCTCTCTGTTGATTATTTATCAGACACTTACCTTCTGACCTCCCTGCAGCACGTCTCCTCACAGCTCTGTCATGTCAACCCCTGTGGTGTTTATAATTACTCCGGTGACCCTGGGCTGAAATGAATGAGTCATTGATCTATGCTATGCAGTGACTCTGCCTGTGTGTGAGAGTGTGTGTGTGAGAGAGATGCTGAGCGAGAGATTGATACAGACACGATTAAGAGACAAAGGGTGACAGAATAGAGGACCTTTGCTGTTGACGGTGTCCTTAAGCATATTTGTTACAATGGCCTCCAGTGTAAAGTCACCGCTCATTTGTCTCGGTGACCTTACAGCCCACCTCGTGTTTTCACGCTGTAGTTCCCTGTTGTGATGCATCTTAAATTTTTTTATAGAATTTTCTTCCGTTCTCCATATTTTAAACTCATTCATTTTTCTATGATTCATCTTTTAGATGCAGAGCTTAGGCTGATGTGTATTTTACTAAATATTGGACTTTGATTCTATTGTATTATAGTTTTTCTAATGTTATCTTTTGCCTCATTGTCTGTAGTGACTGTGCAGTAATGTTCCTCTAAATCTTTCCTACTTTTCAAAGATGCTTGTGGCCAACAGCCCGTTTGACTCAGATCCGGTCTGTACCTTTGACAAACAGCACACCAGATTATTTTTAATGTGTAATCTTTTTTAATATGTAAAGATAAAAAATGTTATTGCAAAATATATGCAATTTGTGGGAGAAACGCACAATTGTCAGCAGCGACCAGTAAACATCTGTCTCCAAAGGAAGATGGCTCATCCAGGCAGCGTCTTTCTGTGTTAGCAGTAATGTTTTGGCAGATAAAATGAACAAAGTTCCTGTCAGCCGCCCAATGTTTATGGGTCAAATATTTTCTTTCTGGCTAATCGCATCATTGTTCTGGATGACTTCCTTTTTGGGTAAACTGTAGTTTTCTGTTGTGTTAGCCTCTGTGTGCTTTATTTCATCCCTGTAGGTGTGCTCTCTGTGGACTCTCCACAGTCATCGGGGTGTTGAAAATGTTCTGTTTTTTTAGCTTCTGCTTACTCATCAAAGTCTGCTGCTTTGTGTAGAGGAAAAAAAAAACAAACGGACATCCCGAATGTGATGTCAACGTTTGTGCAATAGTAGAGCAAGCACGTTGTGAATGTAATTTTTCTCATTCCCGAAGTGGGTGTGTCTGTATTGTCACAATGTACCCATCCAGTGTGTGCAGAGGCTAAAATTCCATGTGGTCTGTGACGTGTGATAATGAACACATGGTGGATCTTAGGTCCAGGCTTTATCTCTTGGTCGATCATCTTGGCACTTGCTTGTGTGCATAAACACAATAAAAATACCAGGACAAACCGGAGACTGAACTAGCCTGTGTTGAAATGAGGTGGACAGTATGACTGTCTGTCCCTCAGTCATCAGGCAGAGGGCTAGAGTGTTCCATTCCACACTCACTTTGCTCCTGCTACTCAGACAGCAGCTCTCAGGGGGACAGCTCAGCATTTTAGCCACTTAGTCATTGTGGAAAATATGTTTGGCATGTGCTGTGGCTGTGTAGAGGGTATTCAGATGCTAAGAGATGACCCTGGCTCCAGAAGTAGTGATGAAGACCTCCCCTCTGTGGGACACTTTATCATCATATTATAAGCTGTCATGGAAAAATGCAGTGCTCTGTGCTTACTTTACTCTTGTCCTCATCTGAAAGTTCTGTACCAGATGAATGGGTGGATATGCTCTGTGTCAGGAAAGGCCAACATAACTTCCCCTACCTTTAAAATAAATAAATAAAAATTTTAAAAAGTCATGAAACATCGTGAATACCCATTATGAAAACTGATAAACAGTTAAAGCTAGTATTAAGTAGAACCTGAGACTTTGGATCCTATCTTGTTGAGGGTGATTCTGGAAGATAAGACAAAGGCTGCAAATGTTTATTATCTTAAAGGGAGGTTTTACTTCAGCATGTGAGGACAGGCCCTGATGTGCAAAACAAAGAAAAAAAACAATGCACGTATACTTACAAGGTCATATAATTCCTGATGTTTTTTCATTCTTTGTGCTATGTGATCAGTTGCAAACATTGCATACTGTTCTGCCTTCATCCCTCTAGTGCGCTTGCACATTTTACACAGCAAAGTTATGCATTGGAATTAAGGCTATAAGCTATTATAAGCCTCATATGTTAATGATGACAACGTAATACACATTTTGGCTGTGTATTTATGTAATCATTTTGCATTGTGAGCCTCATTTGTATGGTGCATCTGAATACTGTACTTATTAAATATCAGATATATTCAACGCAATAAAAAGTCTTATGCTAGGACGCAGTTTGAGTTGGTTTGCACTACGTGGGAAAATAATCGTCACACATCCTGCGTTAGATCATTCTTCGTTGTTTCTAGAACTTGTCATCGTTTTATGCAATTCTTCCATGAATGACGAGATTACAACATCAGCGTGTGTCCTGTAACAGCTCAGGTGTAAATCAGTCTTGGGATGAGGCACGCTGTTTCCACAGCACGAGTGATGATGATCAAGTGGACGTCATCGCAAGTGTGTTTGCGTCACAGGGGGGAATCCCCCCCTTACTCCAGCACCTTCACCAGACAGGTTACATGATTGCTAGGTAACCCTGGTGGTGAGGCAGATAGAGTCAGGCAGGCATTAGTCATCACCTAGGTGACTAAGGAGCTCATGAGGACATCACAGTGGGAAATGGTGTCAGAGAAACGGTTTTAAACTGAGTCATTGGCAGCGCAGAGGTATTCCCTGTGGCTTTGCACCACTGCATTCAAAAGGACAAAATTGGCTGAATGGATGTCACAGGACGTCGACAGTTACAGGGCACGAGTCAGTTAGCCACCAGGCATAATCAGCCAGTCAGCATTTTAGAAATGATGTATGATTGTGGGACATTGTAATGATCTCTAGGAACCTGAACATCGCACCCCTATTGTCTAAACTTGATTACTGATAGAACATTAGGCGTGTAAATCTTTGGCTTGAAGTGGATGTGATTCAATTATTATCAAGGAAACAAGTCAGTGCATCAGAAATCTTTCATTTCACTCTAGCATTAGTATTTAACATTAGCTTTATGTGTTGAAACGCTCAGTTCAACATATTTTTAACCCTCACCAAATTTACTACTAGGACTGTAGAAACTTAATTACTTAATTACAAAGAATGTTGGGTCTTGATCTGGATGTTTTAGGAATTAAGAAATGCTTTTAGGAGTTGTTTTTTTTCCAGTACAGTTTTCATTATTAACAATTATCTATTTTGATATTTGAAACTGTTGGCTTTATAGCCTGAACATGTGTCTTGGAGCATCACTTCAGAGCTCAACACGATCAAAAATCACAAAAATAACATTAATTCTGCTCCACAATACTCAAACTCCTTGATTCTTTCTTACATCTGATAATCTCTTCTCTTGTCTTTTTCCACATGCAGTTTCGATGTGGACAATGGCACATCATCAGGCCGCAGCCCCCTGGACCCAATGGCCAGTCCGGGCTCAGGCCTCATCCTGCAGGCCAACTTTGTCCACAGCCAACGGAGAGAGTCGTTCCTGTACCGCTCAGACAGCGACTACGACCTCTCCCCCAAGTCAATGTCACGGAATTCCTCCATTGCCAGTGACATGTGAGTTGATGGTTTTTCCTTTTCACCCCCCTGCAGCTTCCCTAAGCAACATCCACATGTGTCCATCTCTGGTTCAGTCTAACCGCTGTCCTCTCTCCCTTTCTCTCAAATCTACCACCTTTCCTTAGTATTTTTATGTTTTTAAACATTTCTATTAATTATTGTCAGTACAACTTCATGAATATTGACATCTTTTCATCCATGTTGATCGCCCCTGCATGGATGTAAGACTGGAAGTTATATCCTAAAATTTATAGCACCATATTTTGGGGCCAAATGTTGATATTTTACTGTATTCAAAAATGCTTTAATGATGGTGAATAGCATCATACAAATATGTTCCGTCTTAAACGTGTTATAGATTTTTTTTTTTATTCTTTCATTACCCCATTAGGAGGTGAACATGATAACAATAGCAACAATGTACAATACCCCAAAGTTTTATGATAAAGACTAAATGTGTGACTGTCTCCAAACACCAAATGTAACTTCAACACACAGTGATTGCTACACACAGTATAGCAGAAGTATAGGCTAACAATTATTTTGATGTTATATAATTTTTTCGTTGTGTATTAAAGCTAACACTGATATGCTACTAAACTGCTTATCAGGGCTGCTGCACAGGTCACTTAAGCCAAGGTTGCATGACCAACAGCTGATTGTGTGTTGTCAAATCTCTTCTTGGACTTATCCCACATCGCTAACAAAATCCACAAGAAGCACAGTTCAGTCCACTTCAGAGTTTTGTGGCAAAGATTTCACTGTGTTTTTAACTTGGACAGATGATATGATAGATTTTTGTATTGCATATGTGGAGATTATAGCTTCACTCCAGTTGATTTGTCTTTAATATTGCAAGCTCCCGATTGCATTCCAGCTTCAGTAACACACTCCAGAGAGGAGTTTTTTTCACACATACAAACCAGCTGACATGTTCGGGTCGATTTATATGTTGATAGCATGTTCCTCGTTTCCCACACTATAGTGACTCTCCAGTTACATGTACACTCACTGCTACAGGAAATTAAAGTATTGATTGAAAGTGGATCATCTCCATTCAGTCTAAAGGAGAGACAAACAGAGAAAAGGATGAAAAATGATGTCCTGCAGTAACCTTACACTTCCTCCTTACTGCTGCTTTCTTCTCGGTTGTATTAAAGCTGTGACCCTGCCCTGACCTCCTGTGCTATGAAGTTGCCGTGGCTAAAAGCTATCACTAATTCCATATGTGTTATAAGACCAAAGCTAATTTCTGTTTCATGAAATGCTTATTAATGACTCAATCTGTGACAAAATACACAACATGTCCAAGTTTTGCAAGTTTTACTGAGGAAAGTGGAATTAAAAATGTGCAATATACAAAATATACTTCCAGATAAATATAGTTATATTCTATTACATTGGATATATAATATGATCTATTATATTGTATATAATAGTAAGAATAGTATGTTAAAGCTAATGCCTGGCGTGTATTAATATGTAATATCCTGGGCGCACTAGCTTCTATTTCCACCAGCTCACACTCCAAAGTGCATATCTGACCTGCATTCTGTAAACGCGTAGATGTTGTTAAAATGGGCTCATCTGGTGGCTGCCCTATAGAAAAAACACGTCACTATGATTGAATGTATCAGAGACTCTGAAACTAATCTGATGTGATGACCCCCACCCCTGTCCTTTCAGAACATGAGAACACTCCTCTGTTGTAGAATGTCAATATAGACCTGCATCTAACCATAAAGCCTCTCTCTCTCTCCATCTATCTATCTTCCAGTCATGGTGACGATATGATTGTAACGCCATTTGCACAGGTGAGGAATTCCTCCTTAACAGTGTAGCACATATTCTTGCATATGCAGAAAACTGAGTGCTGATGTCCTGTTTCTCTCCAGGTTCTTGCCAGCTTGAGAACTGTACGGAACAATTTTGGTGCATTAACTAATGTACAGCAAGACCGAGCATCCAATAAGTAAGTTGCCAAAGTTACTAATCTTGTTTTAATTTAAAATGTTTTAATACATAAATAAGACAAAAGGTGTTTCAGTTAACATTAATAACAGTTAAAAAAATATTAAATATCGGCATATGAAAATATTTGATCCTTCATCTTACTGGGGTCCATCAAGGATTGATTTGATGCCTTCTTCTATTTACGGTTTATGTAATTTTATTGTAACCAAAATAAGCAAGTTATAAATTTCATATAAAGATGTTTGGTGTGCTTTAAATCAATACGGTGTAATGGTAAAGGGAGTAAAAATAAAAATACAAAAAAAAATACAAAGTAAAAATCACATTTTAACTTGTATTAACTTAACCTTGTCTACCACTAGATGGAGAAACTTTTTGCATGAATGTCATTGGACTTGTGCAATGAATTTCCCACACATTATTTCAAGTGTTATCAGTAAAACCCACTGAATTTTCTTCCTGTTGATGCAAAAAAATGGCACAGTATGGAGCACTAATAATGTGAACAGTTTCCTTCTACTGTTATTATTAGTAGTACTAGTAGTATTTTGTTTTTCTTTCTAACATTCTTAAGATCTGTCTATACATTAATATTTTTAGATTTGTTCTGTTTTTGTTAGTTTGGTGTGAATTACAAATTAACTGCCTACCAAAGCTCATTTACATGAGTATTTTCATCACGTCAATATGCAAGTCTCTTCTAAATAGAGGAAATATTAATTTAAAAATGACGTGATACAACATTTAACCTGCTGCATCTGCTTGTAATATTTCCAACACTCATACATAGTCTTGATACATCTGCCTCCTGCTGTTCGTAATGGGTACTACAATAACAGCATTATCTAGTCTGTAAGCTACCCTCTGCCATAATGCTTCCAAAGTGTGCAGTGAAAGATGCACAGGCCTGCTAACAGTCATGTAGTGTCTTGAAAAAATATGTGCTAAGCTCATTCTCATTATTTTAAAAGGAAATGTTTAATTGTTTGTCTTTCTGTCCCTCCACATCAGACGATCACCCATGTGTAACCCACCGCCTATCACCAAGACCACCTTTACAGGTATGTGGACAGCATGAGTAGCACCATGGCTTGAGTCTTTGGCCTGTGTGTGTGTGTGCGTGTGTGTGTGTGTGTGTGAATGAAGAATCAGTAGTAGTTGCTGTTGTAATAGTATCCTTCTGAGAGCATCGTAGGGGATGGAGCTCTTGTTGTAGTTATAGACTTTTTTGTCTTATGTTACAGCGTATGTATGATGATGGATGAAACCAAGTAATAGGTAAACCAAATGTTCCACACTGTTGAAATACTTCAATTATAAGTGATGATTGTAGCCCAATGTGAAATCTAAAAATCTGTTTGGAGTGGTAGTATATAAGAGCAACATATATAAATTATGATGTAATCATAGAGCTCAGGATCGAACCTTTTTATCACCGTAATTATAATTATTTTCCTCGTAGTGCAGCCTCTTCTCTTTCTTCCCGTTTCTCCTCCTCTCCTTCCCTCCCGCCCTCTCTGTCGCAGTCCCACTTCAGCACTGAGCGGTTCCGGTACGTAGTTTGGCTGCAGCTTTGTGTCTGTGCAGCAGAGTGGCCTCTCCGAGCGCCGGTGTCTGATGTCGCACTAAGCATGAGAAGAATGTCATTGACGTCAGTGCAGTTGCTGTCAGAAAGAGTAGCACCCAAGCCACTGACACCACACAGTGAGAGAGACGGAGAGTGGGAGAGCGAGAGACGGGGGAAAAAAAAGAGTTACTGAAAGGAGACAAAAGAGGGAGGAGGAAGGATGTTCAGAGATCAGTGGAGGAAACAAGGACTGTGGGAGAGGAAGGGGAGTAATAGAAGGAGGAAGGAGAGATTTATCAATGACATTGAACCTTTTTTGTCACCTCTTGTTCGCTACAGTGCTCCCCTCTCCTGCTTCAGTCTGTGGTCATTCCTTTTAGACGTAAAAGAAGCATCGTACACAAAGTTACGCTGTAATTTATTAGTCAAAACGGTCATTTAATCTAACAACAAATGAAATTTAGTGCTGTAAACCTTTCACTATGTAACATAAAAATACCATATCCCAATGTGTAACATGAAACAATTTAGAAAGAAGCCACTTTACTGTGGTCTTCATTTATTGGAAGCAGTTTTTAAATCATTAATGTCCAAAAACGTTTGGTTTTTCCCTTTATCTCAAACCTTACATACAGGTAAAAATGTTAGTGATGATCAGATGATTAATTTTGGTCCTTTCATTTTAATTTGACAGTGTCTGTAATCGAATGACAGCCAAAGCCCCCCCACCCCATATCACATGGCTTTAGAGGCCCTTGCTCTTCCTAATTAGTCATGGCATCAATATTAATTGGTTTCTGACAAGGTGACATTTTCTGTAAAGTTGGACTGGCTTTGAATGAAACGTCTCTTTAACTTTAGTGACGAAACGTATAGAATGATATAACTGGCAGTGCTGATGCACGCTATTGACCATCTTCTGTCCTTCATCATTTTGTTTATCCCTATTTCGGTGTGCATTTGTATGCTGAACACACGTTTCCCTGCTTGTATGCGCACACAGCACAGGGAGCTCCCATCTCTTACTCCACTCCTACAACCCAGGCCACGTTTTGCCACTCTCCCTTCCCCATCCACAGTGCAGTCCTCTCAGGCTTTAGGTACAGCTTGGGGAGAGCAGCACGTTTGGCTACCAGGGACGCCGAAGCAACAGCAGCCCACCCCCTATACACACAGCATCCATAGAAGACACTCCTGCACAGTGGCGGATTATACTCTTTCCTTTCTGGATAGCATGGATGTTTTTATTGGCAGACAGACTACGGACACAAAGTCATGATGTGTTTTGGTTAGCATCTTATCTGGCGTGAGTGTATGTGTGTATGCATGTGTGTGTGTGTGTGTGTGTTTGTGAGATGTCTTTGTATTTGGTAACCATGATTTCAGGCTGCTCCAGCCAATACTGCATTTCCTCAGTGCTGGACCATGTTGACTTGGAACTTGACTGGCTCTGAATCTCTTACTGGATACTATTCTCCTCAGTCCGTGTCTTCCCTCCATCCCTCCTTATGTCTGACATGGGCCTGCTAAGTAGACTGCTGTTCATCCTGATACATGACTGGAATTACATCGCTCCTCTGAATGATACAGTAAACCCTATACACCCGGATCACCGAGTGTGATCTGAGTGAGGTGTGCTGTGCATATCTGAGTCCATGTTCGTAGTGTGGCCGCTAAAGCCAAGGTGTAACCTCTTAATTCTATGCTGTGGTTTTCTTTTCCGTTACTTTCGTCCGGACACTCGGATCTGACTCAGGGTGGCGGTTGTCCATCCACTAACGTCGGCCGTGTCCCCTGGGATTGTATCTCACTTACCGGAGAAAGGGACAATCTTGGGATTTCAGTTGTAGGACGACTGGAACTTACATTTCTCTGAAGGATTCAGTGGATTTGAACAGCTGGCTTGTGGTTAGGATACAGGACGACAAGGCCCTGCTCCCAGGCCCCACAGCTGGATCATCTGTCCAGTATGAAGAGTCACCCATGTGTCTACTCGGGGTATCCCAGCTTAACTGTATGTGGGGTGGGAGACCCCGGGCCTGGACCGTCCACTAGTCCTCTGAAGCGGGCCCTTACTGACCCCTTGCCCTCCTGTCTTGCCCCTGCAGAGGAGGCCTACCAGAAGCTGGCCACTGAGACTCTGGAGGAGCTGGACTGGTGCCTGGACCAGCTGGAGACGCTGCAGACAAGACACTCAGTCAGTGAAATGGCCTCCAATAAGGTAAGGAGATCAGAAAAGATTCCAGTATGATGAGACTAAGGTTTCATTCTGTTGTAGATTAGTTTTACCATGGGGGCCAAGAACCACCTGTATGGAGGACTAATTATTATTATTAACATTGAAGAGATTGATGTAACAGGATGTGACACTTGTTAACCTGAAACCTTTCTCGTGTGACGTATATACAGAGGAAATTGTGTTCGGTAGATTCTCGTCCTAAAATGACATTATGCTGTATATCATACAGCGTATACGTGTTTGCATTTACCATAGGTAGAGAATTCTTAAGAATCACCTCAGCAGCAACAGAACTACATTCACAAATAAACAAATATAGACACATGTATTCAGATATAAGCAATTCTATTTGGGAGGCACCAAATTCTGTAAATGGAATCACTGATGTTCAGCAACATTAAATGACTGACATTGATGAAGGCCAGGCTGACATGCAGCACAGTGACATATTACCAAGTGCTGCTGTTTGACTTTACTGTGTGTATGTAGTATTAATTAAAGATGTTCATTCTTTGTGGCCTGGCGTGTTGAGTCCAAACGTTCCTCCATGTTCATTTATCAAGTGGTTATTTACCCAGAGTGCTTAGCAAAAAAGCCAGACGGTGTGTGATTTTTCTCCCTACATCTACAAGTTATTTGGTATTACTGAGGTCCCCGGTGCGTTTTTGATATTCGGCCATCAAAGTACACACTGTATTGTGTCTGTCATGCAGGCAGGGAGCATGCTCATTTTCATCCTGTGTGTGTGTGTGTGTGTGTGTGCTGGGGAGGAGAGGCTGCTCTGCATGCTGATCAGCTCGGGGCTCTGGTGATGTCACACACGGTGATGTCACGGGAGGGGGATGGACTATGAGGAGAAGCAGCGAGACACAGACAAAGGAAACACACATGCACAGATAGACACACACACACACACAGTCTCACTGCTTATGTTGTCATGAACAGGTGCATTTTTGGAACACGTACCTTTAAAAGTAAAAAAGATAAACCTAACGTCGCGGGTATGCACCTTGCTCACCATCGCTCAACAGCATAGCTATCTCTGGTTGTCATGGCAACAGCCAAAGGCCCAATCAGCCTGCTATCTCACTCCCGCAACACACACATGCATCATAGGTAATACGGTCACTACATCGCTCTCCCACACATCGGCCTCACTTTGAGTCCGTATCCTGCAGACTTTGTGTCCACGTAAGCCCTATTCATAAAAGTAGGAAGGTGCTCGAACCACTTTGTCTGTGAATGTGGTGTCCTGTGACATTTCTGTGAAAATCAACACTCATAATGGTGCCTGCGTGCCCTCTAGCAGTCTTGTTGCATACCTTCTGCTCAAGAATTGCATCTCTCTTACTTTGTGGAAGTCGTGCGGTTTCTTTGTCCCTGCTCCCACTCATCAGGGTTTGAAATAAGGAATAATTCCTTTCGCCATAACATTCAGAAAAAGTCCCTGACTAGGCTCAATGGATGCCATGTTGTAGGTTAAAACGAGATGACATAGTGTATCTGTTTCGTTGGTCCAAACGGGGGAGGTCACTGATAAGAAGAGCGATGATGTTAGATGATGCTGATTGATTGATGCCGCTTTACTTTATTAATTAAAAATACTTAATCACATCAATTTTTATTCAGAAAAACTAAATATGGCTGCACAAATCTGGATGAAATTTGTTCTGTTTCAATACTATGTTAATCTGTGTCTTAACCTTGGATGCCTTTTTCAAACAATGGGCTCCTAAATATTTACAGACTAAATTCTGTTTAGACCATCAATCAGCCTCACATTTACTTTAGCGGTCAATGGCTGGATCCAGTAGAGAGAACATGACTGCTCTGTGCGTTGTACAGAGAGGGGGCATGTGCTGCCAGAATAAATGTTGAAACTGTGAAAAAAGAAAAACACAACAGAGATCTGAAGGTGTCCAGAGCTATATATAGCAGGGGATGGATATTTTTGGTCACTGTCGAAGAACAAATTACACACAAGTCACGGATAGGTTTGGTGTGACACTTTCCAATTTTTACCCAGTAGTTTGTGTTCACACCTCTTGGCAAAGCTATCAATGTGTGTGTGTGTGGTGCGCAGGTGATGGAGCGAGTGAATGAGAGACACGAGGGTTGTGCAGTTATAAAGGTGTGGCTATGTACAGTATGTATGTATATTATTTTTCTGTGTGTGTGTAGGGCGTGTGCTTGACTGCTTGACTGAAAGTCAGCTGGAGCCTCAGATAGCCAGTGGTCTCATCTGCTCCAGCCTAGCTGCAAATTACTCCCAGTGCCAGGCTGTGTGTCGAGGAGGGGTGTAAAGTAAGCAGAGACAGTTTTGGTCCCTCTTCAATCCCTGTAGCCAATACAGCCCCCCCTACACACACACACACCCCGATCCCCCTCACACAAAGAAGGTGAGAAGATATTGGCATATCTCTTTTAGCCTATACAGATGCAGCAGATCACATAATGAATTATAACTAACTGATTATCACTCTAATTCTAATTCTAAAGAAGTCTTTGTGTGTACACTGAATTACCAATGTATTCCATCCATCATCCATACCACTGGGCCTATCCCAGTACTTAATCACACTCCCATTCACACCTACGGTCAATATAGGAATACTTCACTCCCTCCCAATTTATTGAGCACAGTAAATATGAATATTCAGTATAAGTGACACTGCCCTGCGTCTGGTTATTGTAACATTCTCTCCTCCTATTTTCGATGTACGTAAATGAAGGTCAGCAAAATCGAAATCCCTTTCAGTACAACGCAGTCACCGCAAAACTATAACCTCAGAATTTACCTTAGAGTTGAGTCACCCTTGATTCATCGTGACACATCGTGAACAAAAAACTGGGCAATGTAAGCGTAACAAAGGATTCATAGATGCCCGGGGCTGTTGTGCTGCTGGAGGTTGCATATGTGCTCTCAATTGACCGATCTGCAGTCGAGCTTTGGTTCCATTCATTTCATGCAGTCTATTTAAAGAGGATGTGTTATTCTTTCTACTACTTAACAGAAAGCTCCACTCAATTAATTCATGTTTTTGATAACGTGACAACCTCTTACGCCCACCGACGCGCTGTCAACACGGTGCTCTCTCACCCCTCTTACCTTGTCCTTTTCTGCAAGTTTAATGGGTTTTTGGTGTTGTACATCATCTCATCAGTGATGTTATTGTGACTCACCTCCGATGAAAACGGCTGCCGAGAAGATTGACCTCTGCGTTTTCATTGTGTGACGCTGAATGAGATAACCTCAGCTTGCATAACATTCGGTATTGTACAGAAGGTTAGGCCTGCCTGTGCGACGACACAAATGCGCCACACCGATATTCAGTACTACATGTAACAACGGCCTACAAGTGGACACAATGGCACACATGCCCACACACACAAAGGTAAATCACCCTCGGTCGGCGATGTTCTAATCAAAGGAAAGCGATTTTCCACTGACTTCAGTTCTGTCCAATCACACAAGTGACCGCAGGTCTGATCAGAGCCAAACCAATCAGAAGCGACGTTGAGCTCTCACTTCACCCATCACTGCGCCCTGATTTGCTGCTGTTGTGTGACAGTGTGAGAGAGGTAGCCCGTGTTCGTCATATGGGTGCTTGTGTCATACACACAGACGCAGGCAGGCAGCCAGTCCCGTTTGAGAGCCCGTGTCTGAACATTTTTTTTGCTGTCCTGGTGCTTTGGCATCAGTCAAGCATCCGCACAATCATTGATTATTCACAACCTCAGCAGTGTGTGCCTGTGTGAGTGTGTGTCTGCATGTGGCCGTGTGCATCATAGTCTGTGCAGTCACACTATCCTCTCATTGGGGAGCTGTGTTCTACCGGATCTTCTCCGAGCTTCCGTTCCTCCTCTCCACATCCTGGAACACGGGATCCTCTCTGTGGATCTTTACAGGACAGAAGATGACAGATGCTTCGTTTATGGACTCGCACTGACAGAAGCTCCGGGAGCTGTTTAGGTTGAGATCTCGTAGGGGACAGAGCTGCTGTTTTTGATTCGCTGCATGTTCAGCTCTTTCACCGTCTGAACTCCATACATCTGTTTCTGCATCTGGATTTGGCTGGTTTTTGATTTTTCAAAATGCCTGAAGCCAATTATCTGCTGTCTGTGTCTTGGGGTTATATAAAGGTAAGACTTGGTTTAGTGTGTGATTAGTATATTGTCATAATTTCTCTGGCGTTATCCTCTATAGTTGCTATAATCAATTTTTTTCCCCCTTAATTTTGAAAAATGGCAATATTTGCCAACTGAGTTTTATCCTTGACACTGATTAGCTGAGTGGATGCGTTTATTCCCACAAATACAAATCAGATGTATAACTCAACGTTCCATACTCCGTGTACTTATGTTCTCTGGATAGCGTTAACTTGTGGAGGTTTTCACTTTAAGATTTTTCCAGATGCCTAAATCTGACCAAAGCACATAACAGGCGTTTTTTTCCCCTCCTGTCTCCATTTACAAAGGTACCCCATGTATTCCCCCGAGTGTTTTTCAAAAGGTTGTCAATACATAATAGCGCTGTAAGCACTCTGCGGTGTTGTAATGGTTTGTTTTAGGTGATCAATATTGTTTTTATAGTCAGTCCATGAGCATATACATTTAATTAGAACAATGCGGTGGTAGATGTTTTGCTTTTGCGTTTGCGTAACGGCTGTTTCACAACCACTTTGATTAATCCATTATTCAAGCATGCCACTCCTTGTCAATCAGTTTGATCTTCAAATCAAAAGCCAGAGCTAAATGTGGGTCCACCACTCCAATTATGTCCACGAGAGGCAAAGGAGAAATCAAACCTAAGAGGAAGAAATTGGAGTAAAATGGATCACTAACATCCTCAGCTCTAGACTTGACCTGCTGTGTAAGTTTATTTGTATTATTGTCACACTGGAAAAGGTAGAATTCATGGATGTGTTTTATGAACAGGCAGACGGATCATCATGTGAATTTTAATGTTTCACTTAAAATTAAGACATTGTCTGATCGTATGATTGATGTTGTAATACTTTATATCCAGTTCATACCATAATGGAGGACTCAAGTTTCCCGGGGTCATGGGGTCTTGATGGTTTCCTGTTCTCTGGAACATTGATTTAGTGTTCTCGGGGGAACGTTGCTTAGAGGCCCCTCTGTGGTGGGGAAATGGATGAGTTCAGGATGTGGTTAGGAAGCCTGGTAATGAATTGATGTGCTGTTAAGAGAGAAATTGCATCTTATTTACAACAAGGTGTAAAAGCCACACACGTTAATCTCTTTGTCACTCCTTTCTGTGAGTCGTGTGTCGAAGTGAATGAGCTGAGCAGAAAATCATCATTAAAGTCATTTGTTGGACATTTTTTATCCTTTAGTTTGGTTCGGAACAAACGTGATATTTCTTAAAACCACTGAGAATCGCACAAAACGGGGATTTTTCCGTGCTTTGTTGCACATTAACTATGTTAAATGTTTCATTTGTGTGTGTTTCAGTTCAAAAGGATGCTGAACAGGGAGCTGACGCACCTCTCAGAGATGAGCCGTTCTGGGAACCAGGTCTCTGAGTTCATCTCCAGCACCTTCCTGGGTGAGTGATGACACAGGCGGAGAGATGGACAGTTAGTAAGGATGCCTGTGAGCATGTTATTGCCCCGGGATACACAGTAAGCACTTATACTGGAAAAGGCAGCTTAGAGTGTCTTTTCTTTTAGTTTCATAAATTAGATAAGTTAGTTAAAAAGTGTGCGGAACCTTCAACCATTAGGAAAAGCAACATAAAAGCCTCTTCATTAATCTCATTCTAATCTGTCCTCCTACAGACAAGCAGCATGAAGTGGAGATGCCATCCCCTCAGACCCAGAAAGAGAAGGAGAAGAAGAACAAACCCATGTCGCAGATCAGTGGGGTGAAGAAACTGCAGCACTCCTCCAGCCTCACCAACTCCAACATCCCTCGCTTCGGCGTCAAGACCGAGACGGAGGATGAACTTGCTACGGTATGTTTGGGTGGATGGATGTGACATGAAAGGAGAGAGAGAAACCTTATAGAAAGAAAGATTAATTTTTCTCTTCCTCCTTTTCCAGGAGCTGGAGCACGTCAATAAATGGGGCCTTAATGTTTTCAAAATTTCGGCGTTCTCTGGGAATCGGCCGCTGACAGTCATGATGTACACAATATTCCAGGTAATGACATCCGTTAGATGGCCGTCGATCGTTCTCATCCTTTTTGTGCATCAAGTCTTGGCGTAGCAGAGGTTAGATTTGTTCAGCTCCAAACATATTTGACTGGACTCTTCTCTGTTTTTCCCCCTGCTGTGCAGGAGAGAGACTTATTAAAAACTTTTAAAATTCCCCTGGACACCTTTATAACCTACCTGATGACCTTAGAAGACCATTACCATGGCGATGTGGCCTACCACAACAACATCCATGCTGCTGACGTCACCCAGTCAACTCACGTGCTGCTATCCACCCCCGCCCTTGAGGTGAGACAAATACACACTTTACTCATGCTCCCACATTTTGCTTCCATCAAGCTCAGACTCCCATCGATTCCTCTCGGTTGCCAGGATATTGTTGTCCCATCATTTGATTCTCTCATCAGTGCCCTTCCTTCTCTCCTTTGTGCACATTTCCGTCTTCCAGGCTGTGTTCACAGACCTTGAGATCCTAGCTGCCATCTTTGCCAGTGCAATTCACGACGTGGATCATCCTGGAGTCTCCAACCAGTTCCTCATTAACACCAGTGAGTCTAAATACAGCGCCGCTTTCACAGCTGCATTCACGAAATCACTCGGTGGCACGCACGCACATGAGCCACCAACTGCCTCGTGCTTTGTAGACACCAATACTTGCTCATATAATTGGAAATTCGCACAGCATCTGCACGCACATGTACGCATTTTCACCACGTGGCTTTGACTCCAAGGCCACGGAGTTCACCCTGGATCCCCGTCATCACTCGATACAAATGCTGTTCCTGGAGTAACAGGCGGGGCGGGTGTGGGCGATCGAAGGCTCCCCGAACACCGAATCTTTAACGTCACTTCGCTATAACCGACTCACTTAGGGCTGGATACGTTCAGGCACCACCACGGTTTAGAAAATTAGGTGAAAGCACATAAGAATAGCGTTCCGCTCCACTGAGTTTGGAGGCCGAAAGAGGCTTAATTTGTCAGTGATAATAGTATTGGTAAACCCAGAATATATCAGAATAGCAGAGACACAGGGCCTGTCCCATAGACTTGAGGCTGCCGTGTCTCCCATCAACCCGTGTGGGGAATCCCTGCAGTAAAGGCAGTGTGAGTCATTCTACTTAGGAGCCACCAGAATGATCTCCTGTCAGCCACAAAGCAGCAGAGCAGGATCCCCTTTCTCCTTTGTGGGCAAGACTAATGCATCTTAATGGAAAATCTAAATACAGCTGGAGGACCTTCAGATGACCCAGAGTGAGGAAACCTCTCAGTGGAAAACACGCTGCTGCTTTCTTTTCCCCTCCTCAGCGAGTGAAAGATTGGTCACGATGTGTGTGAGTGTGTGCGTGTGTGTGTGTAACCAAAGGTCTGAGCAGGCCTCTGAGCTGTGTAAATTGGTTCTTTAATTTGGATTGCCTTAAAAATGCGGTGAATACAAAGGAACTATGTGAAACGTAATACGCACGGACTGCTGAAGTCTTGCTCCTTCTTGACGTTGGAGTTGATTTTAATTCATTTCCATGTGCGTTTTCACGTTATTTGACATTGTTGAGGTAGCGATTCCCCCTGTGGTGAATGGTTTGTGGTAAATGTTCTCTGGGCTCAAAGGTTTTTCCTGTATCGGATTCCATCGTTCGGTTGGAGACTTGATATTTTTCACAGAGCACTGAATTTATGGATGTGGATTTTGGTAAATTCCACGTTACTCACTGCATCTTTGAAGCACATTTGATCTGAAAAGCCACATTTCCACAGACCACAAAAACAATACGTGTTTTCCATTCAGATTCCGAGCTCGCGCTGATGTACAATGACTCGTCGGTGTTGGAGAACCACCATCTGGCCGTGGGTTTCAAACTCCTACAGGAGGAAAACTGTGACATCTTCCAAAACTTGACCAAAAAACAACGACAATCGCTGCGCAAGATGGTCATTGATATCGTAAGTGAACAGTCAGACTTACTGCCCTGTTTGTACCACAGAAAAATAACATTTGTATCGTTTCAGCAGTCGTGGTTCCCCGAATGTTGACATTGGTTTTTTTTCTGTGTGTGTTCAGGTTCTAGCAACAGACATGTCCAAGCACATGAATCTACTGGCTGATCTGAAAACCATGGTGGAAACCAAGAAGGTGACCAGCTCGGGTGTACTGCTGCTGGACAACTACTCAGACAGGATACAGGTCAGACATCTGTAACGCACGACATCGCATCGAGTTTGCACGCAATTAGCAAATCATAAAGAAGCTACGATTTGTTTGAATAATATAATATTGAGATGTGTATTGCCCGTGGTGTGCAGGAAGTTCATCTCTCCAAAATGCACAATGTTTGACATCAGACATCATCAGATCCTCTAATCACTGTTTTCATCTTATCTCTGACATAACTGTTTAATATAACTAACTCACCCATTGCAGTCATACTTTGTGAAAATAGTGTCCGTTCAAATCGCAGTGTCTGTTGCCTTTTTAACCCTGGGCACCATGTTGTTCTCGTGCAGGTTCTGCAGAACATGGTGCACTGTGCGGACCTGAGCAATCCCACAAAGCCTCTGCAGCTGTACCGGCAGTGGACGGACCGCATCATGGAGGAGTTCTTCAGCCAGGGAGACCGGGAGAGAGAGAGGGGCATGGAGATCAGCCCCATGTGCGACAAACACAACGCCTCCGTAGAAAAGAGCCAGGTAACACACACGCAAAGACAAGCGCATCGGGTGTGTGGATGTGGGTATCAGGGAGGGTTTGATCACCGGGGCCACACGTTAATTTTGAATGAAGCTGCTCCCAGCTGTCTCGCTTCAGTCAAGACTTAAGTATTTTTTTGTGGCCGCATAAGTCAGCGTTTTAAAAAGCGAGCGCTCAGGGCTGATAAGTGGCTCAACGTGTGCTTCATACTGCAGAGGACTAATCACAAAGTAAATCCTTACTGCTCTGTCCAAAGCTCGATTAGCTGCTGATTGTTTCTTTGTCCCCAGGAGGGTGTAAAGTCCATTAATATTCATTGATTCAATAAAATTTTACAATTGAAGTAAAACTCACTTGATATCAGCTGTTCCCCAAACTCACCATCAGAGAATCACAGCTCAGAGAGAGAGAGGGCGAGCGGGGAGAGGAGAGAGAGAGAGAGAGAGAGTACAGCAGGTCAGCCCTGATCCACCTACAGGTGCATGTGTAAGAAGGGTTAAATGGAGGGAAACTGGAAGTTTGGCCTCTCTCTTCATCGGTCGACCCTCAGGCATCCTCACACACACACATACACACACACACACACACACACACAGGATAACTCAGTCGTCTTTCCTCCACCTTTTCCTGTAGGTGGGTTTCATAGACTATATCGTCCACCCTCTGTGGGAGACATGGGCTGATCTGGTCCACCCAGATGCCCAAGACATACTGGACACTTTGGAAGACAACAGGGAGTGGTACCAAAGCACCATCCCCCAAAGCCCCTCCCCTGCTCTGGACGAGGCAGAGGACAGCAGTCGGCCCCCAGGAGGGGACAAGTTCCAGTTTGAGCTCACGCTGGAGGAGGACGGCGAGTCTGACACTGAGAAGGACAGCGGCAGCCAACCTGAGGAGGAGGAGGAGGAGGAGGAGGAGGAAGAAGAAGAAGAGGAGGAAGAGGAGACCAGCTGTACTGACTCTAAAACACTCTGTACACAGGACTCCGAGTCAACAGAGATTCCTTTGGACGAACAAGTCGGGGAGGACGTGGACGAGGAAGAAGCTGAGGAGGCCGAGACTCCGAGCTCACAGCAGTGTGTGGTGGAGGAGGAGGAAGAAGAAGAGGAGGAAGATGAGGAGAAGGACAAATCTCCTGATACATAGCAGTGTATGGACAGCGCCTGATTAACTGTTCTTCTTAGTAATGACAGATGATTATTTATAGAATATTTTTGGGGTTTTGTGGAGTCTGTCTGTGTGTTTTTGATACATCCATGTTTATGGTTCCAAAGCGTGTGCTGCTCTCCACCTTGGCCACTTCTCCTGTCAGCTTTGTTCAGACTCGCTCACTGGTACTTCGACAAGTTTTTTTGCACTCAGGAAAACTCCTATACACGCCCCCTCCCCTCTCCCTTCGTGCCGAACTGGTTTGCGTTTAGTTGGGACGAGCGGTCGGGTTTCTGCGCCGTGTTCTCCATGCCACACACACACACACGTCACGCGCTCCCTTCCTCCACTTGGTCTCGGCCCCGCCTGATGTTTAGCACCGTTTCTGTGTTTTTATCAAGTGCCCGCATTCCACACAGGCGGTTATCGTCTCGATCGAGGAGAATCTGCGTCCCGCTTATGTCATTTCCTCCCCCGCCGCATCACGTTACGACACTGTTGTTCTGCCGAAAACCTGACGGAGGACGCCGCAGAGGTGAAAGCTGCAGCACTCTGGGAAGTTTTTTTGCGACACGTTTCTGATATGGAAGTCTTCCTTGAAAACCTGACTGACACTAAGCTCAATTCCAACAGCCATGACGCTGTCCTAGACCTCTTTAATTTTGTATTGTACTGTATGTAAGATTGAACTATTTTCTAGAATTTTGATTTTGCTATCCTAGGCTTTCTTTTGTTAGCGAATGCGCAAGAGAAGCAACTTACGACATTCTTTGGAAAACATGAAGTCACCGGAGTGAAATGTGTCCCAGATGTTCAGTGTCTGAGAGAGAATTCTTCACAGCTGGATTGCATTTGGAGCGTTTTGAGGCATTTGCACTTGCTCCAATAGCATTTATATTCCCACACCACTATACTCCCATTTGATTGAAATTTGGAAGTGATTTGTTATTTTTTTGAAATTTGTTGTCTTATGCTTTATTCATTAAAATTGTTTCTTTCTAATGGGTGTGGATGAAGCCTTTAAATTTTGATTATTGTTGCCTGCAGTTCTTTTGAACACATTCTGAGACAATGCAATGCTTTGTAGTTTATTCCAAAAGCACCTTTTTGTTAGAGGCTTGAGTGGTGCCCAGAGTGTACAGACATAGTAATGGTGTTCAAAAAATATTTGGGAGATTTTGTACCAATATTTTGAAGGGTTGGTTTGTTCGTTTTTTTGTTTTTTTACTCTAAACCATCTTTCAACCTCCATGTTTTTCCTAATTGCCATAACGGTCACGCCAGTTAATTTCCACTTGTGCAATATGCCTCCACGTTTTCATCACGTTAAGATTAGATTTGGTCATTCTGACACTGAACCCAGTTGCTGTCTGTTTTTGAGAAGACAATCAGCTCCGTTGTGTAGACGTCTGAGAAAGTAGACACTCAAATGCACTGATATATTCATATATCACCACTTTCTAATGTTTCACTCACCAAAACACTCACGCACACGTAGGCTGTCTTACACCTCGGCCAAGAGTCTCTTCCTTTTCCAAGTTTCCATTGTTTCCACGTTACCACTGATGCTATAATTTATTGGTATATTTTTCTATTTGTTGAGTCTCTTTTGCAATATAAAGGTGATACAGTAAATAATTCACTGTAGCATACAGGCTTGCTGGTTACAATACCCAAATATGCTTTTTCTTCTCTGTGTACATAAAATGTAGAAACAAACGAAAAAAAATGGAAAAAAACCCACTTGAAATACGGCACACTGCTTTTTCTTTTTTTTTTTTTTACAGGTTCTACTTTGACTTATTTTATTTAATCTTTGATTTCTGTGCCAAGATTTTATTTGACTTTTTTTCATCCTCACCCGATGCCCTTACCTGTAAAACAATTTTCTGGTTTAATCGCTGTTTACAAACTATTTATTGTGCTGTATATAATATATAATTATTAATGTTATTATTATCATAATGCCGTTTGTTGTTAAATGGTTGATTCTTATCATCCCTTTTGGTGATGGTGTGGCTGTATTATGTACCTCTTGTTGAGAGAATGTTTATTACTCACATGCTTCTTCAGTGTAAAAAGATCCATCGACACGTTGCGTATCTGAGATCTAGCTCAGTGAAGAGAAGGGGAAAGCCAAATTGTTTTCTAAAAAAAGAAACTGTTCCTTGGCCCATGGGCTGTGCCTTAAATTCAACGCATGTCATTTACTTTAGCGTTTGCTTTCTCCTTTATTTTCTAGGTCTCTTTTGCTGCATTAGTAAATCTCTTGGCTTGGGTTGTCCTGATCTCCTGTTGAGAGGAATTTAAAAAAACAAAAAAAAACAACAACTTTTTAATTTCACAGCCAAATACAATTTCTCCTATGAAAATGTGTCCGTGGGTGGAAAATAAGTCGTCGACACGGACGTTTTGTTGAGATCCAAGTCACCCACAAGTCACAGATTTACTGTTTGAGTGACGTGCGTCCGAGAGTTGCATTTGTCGTGGAAGTGGCCCGAGCAGCTCGCACTTTCCTTTACACTCAGAGATGTGGCACAACTCGTCGGGAAACCACGCGGCAGCCACTGCGGCGTCATCCACAACCGGCCGATTGTGTCGCGCCTACAAACACTGAATGGGACACGACGGGAGTGTGACGTTTCTTCTCGACCACGGCCTACATAGCACAGAGGCTTTGAGGCACACCTGCATGTTCAGCCACTGCTGCATTAATTCCGGCTGAAGCACTGACGGTGTGTTGCTCATCTACGCTCGGCCCGCACTTCCACTCACATTACTTGCAATATCCAAAACCACTGACATCTTTCTGCCTGGACAGGAGGGCCGTTAGTATATTTATATGGTGAGGGGTGGTGGGGTGAGTGCGTATCATTGTCCCGCAGTGGGGACTCTTCTTTTGACACACATACTGTAGATTCTAAACAGCCCTGGACCAACGGAAACAGTGGGTTTTTTTCTCATTCTGTGTTCTATTTTTTTATGGTATGAAAGGAAAACAAACTGTAACTTAAAAAAGGTCTTCAGGACAATTATTTTTTGGGGTTATGTCTTTAGAATGCCAACTTGTCTGGAAGTTTCACAGGACAATTAAAATGTTATTTTAATGGATTCCTTGTTAATTGCAGTCTATTGGATAGCACTGTAGATCATACGAGTTTCTGTAAAAAACATGAAAACGAATGAAAAAAGTTTTTATATGCAATGGATTAAATAAAAGCATGGGTTGATTCTGCCTACTTCCTGGTTGATTGATTGTCTGTTTCACACGGTGTTGTCCGCTTGATGTGTCTGCCCCTGACGCGCCCCCCACAGCAACAATCCCTTATTTCTCTGGCTGTGAAACAACGGCGATTTTTAGTTTTATTTTAAACTTTATGTGTTTTGACAGGACCCAAATGTGTTCTAATATCAACACATCTACCAGAGATTAATTTAGGTCATTAAACTGAATGATGTCATCAGAAAATGGAACCTATAAAATCTGATACCTACCTATAAAATAACTTAACTGTAGTACAGTTAGTTTATTTATACTTGATTTACAAATGGCTGACGTAAGAACAGGTTTAGGACCTGAACTCTAAATTGCAATAGTTGTTATATATTCTGCGATTATTTTCTACTTTATCCAACAATAATATCAATATAGTCGTATAATACTTTGTCAGCTAAACAATTGTTCCTGTTAAGATATCAATTTTGTAGATTTATGCACCATGTTGCATTTTCTTTTACCATTTTATAATGTTCCACGTTTATTATTGGCACAATGATCATGTTGCAGTTGTGGTGTTTCACCACCAGAGGGCACCCTTGCTCTCTAAGGCCACAGGCCTGCGCTGCAGCGACGACCGTACAGTGAAGAAGGAAACAGAACCACTGATACATTTTGTTTTATTTCCTATAATCTCAAAAAACATATCCAGTCATTTGTAAAGTTTAATTTTCTAAAACAAGATTTGACCCGAGCGACTGTTTGTGCACCTGAACAGCCCCGTTACGCTTTCCTCTAACAAATCTTGAGATGATTACAGTTCAGTATTTCATGGCTATTATCATAAAAGTCTAATATCACACAGACAGCTGTACACGCACCAAGCACGAGTATACACACACGTGCAGGGACACACACACGTAATTTAAATGTACCCCTTACTCTGAATTACATGAGTACGGCGTATAGGATGGACTAAGTTATTTTCCTCTGACTATCGTTCACAACAACACTGCATTTCGACGAGGTCAACCGGAAACCAACAGTTAGCAGGAACAGCATACAGTACTGAATACATTTGTACAAAAGGTGTACACAAACAATACACTATTTTTGTGATCACTATGACACACGCGCACACATACATACACATACACACTCTGGCTACCGTTACTGAATGAAGCACACACTCCTTTGGAGAGATAGTACGTCAGTCTGAGTGCCATCCTCAGTATTTGACTAAACACTTACTCACATACTGCAGATATCTTCACCGTACTCGGGGAGAGTATATGTACAGGGATTACGTCATAAAATATTGCACTTATTGGCCCATTGCATCTGACAGCGAGCGCTGTGACGATGCTCCTAAATCTGTAACATAGAGTGATATATATATGTATATATATATATATACACTATAGAAATCTACATAGATAAGTCAGGACTGACTTCATGCAATGTTTTGGAAATTTATTCAACTATGCAACCACCGACCGACGATGCAAAATGAAAAGCAATGTTTTTGGCACAGATGCGTTTTTTATTTTTATTTATTTTAAATACCACTATGATTTTATGTTAATAAAACTAGAAGTCCTGTAGCATCCGTCAGCTCGATGATGTCATAACGCTCCGTAACCTCTTAGACTCTTCATGATCCCACTAAGAGGCTTACCGAGGGACTCATCCATCAATAATTCAATAAACAAATCAAAGTATCTGTGATAAATATTATGCTGACCCTGTCAGTGCATCCAATGAAAGTATGTCATGTATTATTGAAACGTTTCCATACGACTGATGACGTCATACATTGTCATTTTGAAAAGAAAATAATTTGGATCAACGAGATCTCAAAGAGTTTAAGAGGTTTCAAGGTTACTGATCCCAGATCTGTATTGGATCCCAGGACGTCTTTTAATATCTAGAACACGAACTATCATCATGCTGACTCAAACGGAACGTTATTCTAATATATGGCTGTTTATTCCATGCCACAGCTGATCATTCTGGATATCGAACTCTGACCCGTGTCTTATCTGTGCAACATCTTGACTCGATAGAGATGCAGGTCGTCGGGGTGAGGACGCGTCGACGTGCGCTTGTCTTTTGGGTGAGGACGCGTCGACGTGCGCTCGTCCTTTGGGTGAGGACGAGCTCGGACGGATCCGTTTTTGGCAGCATGCTCGTTGCATCCAACCGTAAAGGGTCGTTTTAGAGGCGAAGCACGAACGAGTAAGAGTTACAGATATACTTCTACTTAGAAGATGAATCCCACATCTACGCACAGGAAAAAAACGGGAAGTCACGTCAGTGTTACCCACGCTGGATTCATGACAGAGGGACTCACAGAGGCCATGGTGGAGATGCTAAAAGGCCACTTTTTATCCAAGGTAGATGATTTTTAGTCGACCAAAATGCAGACATCTGGTTCTCCAAACTCACTTGACGCTCACAGCACAGGCACACGACATTCATGACACACACACACACACAGACACACACACAAGCTCCAAAGAAAGCCGCTACATCCTCGAGTGGACTACATGACACATTTGGCAGCTTCAGGAGATCAAAGAAAACCTACAAAAAGAAAACACCGTAAAAAAAAACACAATTGAGAAGAGACGGCTGACTTCTTAAAGCACTGACTGAGTCTATCCTTATGGTTTTATTATTCTAGGATTCAAAGATTTCAAGGTTAACTGTACAGCACGACTTGAGACTATTTCCTGTATTGATTTCGAACTGTAATAACTAGCAGAGATAAGGTGAGAGGACGTCCTACATATTTGACGACAGCCACGTCCGTCTGGTTATTTGCTCTCTATATACGGTGACAGATTCGGTAAGATATGACGACGGCGTTTTATAAATCTACGGCTAAAGAAGGATTTGTACTGTAGTGGAGTGAAAGCAGCACTAGTAGGAGTAACACTGAACAACAACCACCTAAGAGCACGGCCCGGTTGCCTCGTGCCGCTCACTAACAGTTGCATCCGGGCTGCTGGAGGGGCGGGGCGCTCTCTGTCAGTTTGGCGGTGGGAGCTCCCGTGGTGATGGCCGGGTCAGTGTCCAAACTCTCAGACATCTTGTCACAAATGAGGTCAACCAGACGCTCGAAGGTCTGCTTCACGTTGATGTTGTCCTTGGCGCTCGTCTCGAAGAACTCAAAACCTTCAAGGCGACCAACAGTCCGGGGGAGGAAACGGAGATTAGAAGGAAAAGAAAGAAACTAGAGCCGTTATTGCTGTGATTGGACAGAAGATATCAGAGATGTTTGTGCTGGGAGTCAGAGAGGCAAAGGAAAAGTACTGATCAGCAGCTGTAGAGGGCGCTATGACATCATAAAGGAGGCTCGGTCACTCTGAACCTGACAGAGAGTTCACTCTGATCATCTCCACGGATGATTTATACTTCATTCAAATCTCAGCAGCAGATGAACGTTTATCTGTAGTCTTGTCTTGTAAAATGATGCTAAGTGGTGTTTTTGTAAAGATGGCGGCCCCCTGTTGTGTTTTGTGGATGGAGGAGGAGAGGACGTAGTAGTAGGATACACTACAGGGAGACCAAGTGTCCTGGTTTCACGATGTGGGTTTCTTAAATGTGTAAAACACTGCAGCTGTGGAGGGCCTGAGGCGGACGGACCTCCCCAGACCTCCGTGTGCTGTTATCCTGTCAACGCCCAGGTTGCCTGGGTGATGATCGGTGTGTAGGAACATAAAGTTTCGTCTAACTTACAGCATCGGTCCACATTACATGAATGATAAATGCCGTAGTCCGGTCCAATAAGTACATGGTGTGTTTATGGTGTGTATTTATCCGATCGCTCCCTGGAGCTCGGAGGAATATGGAGATGTCTTTTACGCGCCGGAGTCTCCGGGCGACCTGCGGGGCCTTTTTCCAAATTTAATTGGACATTTACTTGTTTATATGAAAACCATCTGCTTCTATGTGTGACTCACTGCCAGCAGCCTCGAGCCTCCGTGACACACACGAGAGGCACAAACTTGGAGCTCGAGGTGTACATCCACAAAAATCCATATCGGACTCACCCAGCTGTTCTGCCAGCAGTCTGCCGCTGTCCACGGAGACCACCCTCTCCTCCTCCATGTCACACTTATTCCCTGCCAGCACCACCTGGGCATTGTCCCACGAGTACGTCTTTATCTGGGTCGACCTGCGATCGAAGACACCCAAAGGTAAAAAACAAACAAACAAACAGCACAGACAGATCAAAACACTTCTGTCCATAAAGTTTTGTGCCTCTTTGAACGGGATTCTTGGCAGACAGGATGACACCGTTCCCCACTTGGATCCGTCACGCGTGGTGATTACGTCCCTTCATCTGGGATTCATGCAATACTTGAGTCACGATTGGCACCGATGGAAAAGTGGGTCAGTTTCCACGGTGACATGAAGACACTGTGTGTGATTGGTGGGACTCATGGTGCTTATTATGGTCTGTTTTTCACCCTGATGGTCTTTGTCTCTCTCTGGGGTTCATCACAACAGGAAAAGCACAAATTACACTCGTCTTATTAGTGATAACGCTGATACACATTAATGGAATGCAGCCATCGTTAATGGGATTATTCAGGTCTCTGCTGTGAAACGACCCGGTGTGGTCCGGGTTCTGGTGTGGTCCAGGATCCTGTGTGACCGAGACACGACTGATTAACCCCAAATATCTTTCCTGGATCCACTGACACCATCCTTGTCACATTACATGAAAATGTTTTGAAGCTTTAGAATGTTAAAATTCGATACAAAGGTACAAAATTTTACTCGACACCAAATGATAAAAAAAAACTATTTAAAGCGACTATAAAGAAAAAAAGTCTTTAAGTCAGCTGTAACCACCCTAGTAGTTTTATTTTAAATTCTATAATAACAGTAAAAAGCCTTGAGTTTCCAAAGATTATTTTAAATCTTACTGTATGATCATAGGATCTTACAAACTTCATCACTTCTAACATTTCTCCCTTTTCTGTGCAGTAAAGAACATTAAATATTATAACTTAAAATATAACTTTAAATATCCCTCAACTGTTTACCTTAAAATGAATCAAAGACCAATTTATTTATCTTTTTTTATTTGGTAATAATCTGTGTTTGTTGATGATGTCATCCTTTATAAATACATTAGTATAGTATTAGATGCTGGAAGGTTCTGGATTGGTTCTCAAATTGTGGCTCAGCTTTGCGGTGACCAGTCGAGAGAAGGTTCACTCATTGGTCGGTCTTATCCGTGTGTGTGTGTGTGTGTGTGTGTGTGTGTGTTCAGCTGCTACACATCTCTGGACTCATTGCTAATGTAAAGCAAAGCAGAATTGTGTGTAATCAATCAACAGGCGAGGGAACGATCGGAGAGATTAAAAGGAGCCCGACGTCGACATTAGTCAGCAAAACGGGCGGAGAGGAAGAGGAGGCCTGAACCGAGGTCTTCAGCCTCTCTGTTCCCTTCCAGCCGTAGACGCTCCGTTTGGTAAGAGACGCCACTTCCTTCCTTCCTTCCTTGGTGCCAAAACCTTCAAAGCCAGAATGATGAAAAGAGAAGCGAGAATCCGAAGCGACTGCTGCTCTTCATCTCTGAGCGGGAAACACACGCTGAGAAACGATTCAGTAAATAAGACAAGTTCGACTGAAACTAGGCCACCAAACAAACTGAAACCAGGAGGAAGAGGAAGAGGAAGAGGAGGAGGAGGGAAGAAACAACCACTCAGAGAGGGCACCATCAGGGTGGACCGGCCCGGGTTCGATGTGGGTCAGTCCCCTGAGGTCCTGCGTGGGTTAGAGGTTGTTGATCCTGACCTGTTTCTTCTTCTTTCCATTGATTCCTCCGACGTCCTCCTACAGTTTAACGTCGGCTGGTCTTTGTCACAAGCAGGAAATGAGCACGTCACAAAGCTTAATTCAGACACAATCGAGGAAGGAGCCGTTGCCATGGTAACCCCCCCCCTTTCTTTTTTCTGCAACCTTGTCACAGGGAACATCGGAAAAGAGAACATGGAATTAAAGCCCGTGGCAAAGGCAAAGGAAAGATTAGAGGAAAATAAGCCTCTGTTTGATTTGGGCACCGTGTGGTTAAAACCCTCAGGTAACCCCGGCGACACACACTCACACACATACATACACGCACGCACGCACGCACACACACGCACGGCTCCACTAATTAACTTAAGATCCCAATTACACTGCTCCGGCTCAAACTGCAGCTCTCCATCACGGTGTCACAGGCCGAGGAAGAACAAATGGAGACCTGGACTCTCCAACGGAGCTCCGGTTACTCCGGTTACTCCGGTTACTCCGGTTACTCCGTTTACCACGTTTACTCCTGCACATCGACAGCACGGTTTTCAGACCAACCCTCTACTGTGGTCCGAGGGCCCGCTAAGTGCTGCTACGGCTAATGGACAGCTGCCAATCTGAAGAGTGACCGAGTCCCACGGGGGGCAGCTGGTCTTCGTAAATCATCATCATCATCATCATCATCACCATCAATCCTTCTCCGCTTGTGTGACTCAGGGTAAATTTCCTGTGCTCAGAATTTTCCATCCCTCCTGTAATCAGGCCGGTCTGGCTGAGAGAGATAACCGTAGGACGGAGGAGTGTGTAGCTCAGCGAAAACACAAATCAACACACACAAACGTGGTACAGATGGCGGAGCTCCACTTCTCTCCGCGTCTCATCAAATCTGTTGTTCCGTTCGGGGCTCCTGTCATGACAGCGTGCCGGTTCCATCGCGCTCAGTCCGGCCCGGAGTCCTGCTCCCTGCAGCTGATTGGACGCGGCGTTCCAAGTCCTATTTTAGACTCCATAAATCTCCAACATTAGGCCTCAGAATGACTTTTCAGCCCGCAGCCGCCCGTGTGACTCATCAGTGATCGAGAGCCACGGCACATTTCCCCCCTAAACCCGGCACAGGGCTCCATTTACTCAACCGACCGTACCCTCCAATAATGGCTGGATTTCCTGTCCGCAGCTATATTTGTCGCCCCGGATTCACAAATTCACAGTTTCGGATTATATCCCTGAAACACCACGCAGGCATCGCTCGGCCCACAAGAACTCCAAAGGTAAACACTGATGGACTCTTTGTACCCTGAAGGAGGCGCTAAAGACGCTCAGGACGTCAAAACGTGGAACTTCCTGCAAATGGCTGACCAAGAACTGCTAATCTGGATTAGATTATGATGTGATTATGGAGATTTTTAACATGCTGGGTTTAAAATTTTCAATGAAATCTGAGTTTAATCCAATCTAAATTTATGTAAATGTACTCAAACCATCAATTTTATGAACATTTTCAGTTACAATTCACAGTAACAAAAAAATCTACACATTTTACATCATTTGTGGCCTTAAAACTTTGTTTTATTGTCATTTTATTATAGTTCTGGGAGGATTTTAAGTATGATTTAAACACTTTAAACTATATTGTGAACTGCGATTAATCCAACTCTCATTCTAATTGAACCCCCCAGCCTCCCCGTGTCTCCTTCCTGTCTCCTGAAGCAGACACGTGGACCTGCAGGGTACAGACGAGGTGGACAGGAAGATGAAAACGCTCCATTAATCCGCTCATGTGATGAAGAGAGCAGACTGTTTTTTTTTTAGATTATGGCCTCTAAAGTACTGAGGGACCATTCTTACCTCCATAAAATCAATCAGCCTTTTATCTATAATCAATAGTGACTCACCAGTCCTGCACCGCGCCGAAGGACTCCTCGTTGGTGATGTCGTACATGAGGATGAAGCCCATGGCGCCGCGGTAATACGCAGTGGTGATGGTCCTGTACCGCTCCTGACCCGCCGTGTCCTACACACACCAAACACCACAGGCTGGTTAAACATCGGACGGACACACACACACACACACACACAATAACAAGTATCTCCCTCTGCTGTTCTCTCAGTGTGGGATTGATCATTTTGTTAATTGCTACGCCGTCATTGAAAAGAAGCTAAAATCAGAGATCGAACGTTGTCTGATGTGATTCATTTTATCTGCTCCGTAAAAGGATCACCCAGACCCGGGTTCCAGAGCCAGGACTTCAGCGGTCAGCTCTCGGCGCTCGTGAAAGTGCTGAACAAATCGATCGATGGCAGCAAATGATTACGCAGCATTAACGATGTACACAGATCACCGTGGAAACGAGCTCCCACTGCAGAGAGAGGACATGCAGCTTCACACACAGCACGCTGGACGGTGACACCCCACAGGGGGACACACTCCATTTACATACCGGATCATTGGTAACTTTGTTCAACTCACTTTCTGAAATCAATGTTGTCTTTTTAATTCCCGTGGGCCAAATGAACTCGAATATTGATCGACACGCCGCTTTGGACGGAAGACGTCTCAAAATCCCATGAGGTGATGGATGATAATGAGATAATCTGAGCTGCAGCGGTGAGCTTTAATCCATATCATCCATAATCCGCTCCAAAAAACCGACAGCTGCAATGGAAAACGATTAAAACCAGAACGTCCACTCTTCCGACTCCACGTTTGTCTTTTGTCTTCCGTCCTTCGATCTTTATTCACGTACAGAGAGACTGACTGACGTGTTTGACAGTTTGCTCTCCCTCCTCGTGCGTCGTCCCTGCGATGAAGGTCTGTGTGTCTGCGACAGCGGCCTGCTGTCTGTCAGTCTGCTCATGGCTGGGACACGGAGCCAGAGGACAACGTTGACCTTCGCTGCACACACACTCGGCTAACAGCCCGCAGAGCAACAGCACACCACGGCGAGGACATTTTGTCAATTAGAGTGGCACTAAAAATGTGTGTCACAGCTGTTTTGACGGTGTGTGTGTGTGTGTGTGTGTGTGTTTATTCCGAGGAGTACAGCCTGAACGCCGTCTCTCCTCTTGGTTTCGTTCTGGAGACTTCAGCATCAACACTTTTCATTCGTTATTGATTCTCCGTCTGACGGTGACCTTTGTGTTTCCAGGCCGTTACGTTGAGCAGATTCGCTCGTTCTCGGGTGAAAATACGGAGCTGGACAGAAACAAAACTGCAGATTCCGGTGAATCGGAGCTCCTGGAGAAGATTCGCTCACCGGAAATCAATGCGAGAAGCTGTCTGCTGCAGGTGGACGGGGCTGAACGGACTGGACGGCGGTCGGGACAAAGGTCGTCTTTGGGTTCCACTTAAGCCCACAGAGGGACCGTAATGACCGACCGAGGCCGCGTCACTCCCCGGGCAACGGCCATCGCCGTAAATGAGCTCTTAGCGTCGGTCTGGGCCCGATTAGGAAAGAATTCAATGAAAGTGATGTCTGAGTTCGCTCCTCTCTGCTAAACGTGACATTTCTCCAAACATTCCACTGTTTTATCATCCAAGTGTGTCTCTTGGTATTTGTTCATTTCATGTTTAATCATCAAACTGTAAATCTCTGGCTGAACGCTGCAGACAGGTCCGTCCCATCTCTACAGACACGTGGGTGTCCAACAGACAGAAAGAGGAGCTGAAGCGAACGGAGGAGAGCCGGGTCTCGTATCCGCTCGCTATCACAGAGGTTTGACGAGTCGGGCTGCTGCACCAACACGGATGAACTCCTAATTAAACACTTTTCAGGCCCGACACATTCAGAGGAAAGTGTTGCTTCTGTGTTCTTCCCCGATCCGTGCCAAACTAACACTTACGACTCTCCCGTCAGTAACGATGACACTTCCATCTGTCTCCATATCTCCACGGCGGTGCGCGCAGCCAAAAGAGAACAATGCGACGCCTTTTCGTGGCTGTTCTCCCTTTAATTAACGCGGCGCTGATGTCAAATAAGATGCTGTGAAGTGGCTGAGCTGCAGTTCAGTCCGGTGAAGGATGGACCACGATGAAAATAGGAGAGGACGGAGGTCAGGACAGACAGACAGACAGACAGACAGGACGGATGGACAGGCTTTTACAGGCAGGGGTCACACTCCAGGAGCATGGAGGCGGAGGGAAGGAGGAAAAAAAGGGGGGCAGGGCATCAGAGAGGAGCCCCTTCCCGCTTGTAGCTCGGGTAAGACCTCCAGGAGTCCTTGGAGGGCAGAGGGAGATCTCATCCCCACATAATCTGGATGAAAGCAGGAGTTTAAAGGGAATTTATGCACACACGGACCGACGCAGAAATGCTAATGTGATGCTGCTGTGAGTGATCTCATCAGCGGACGCTTAGATCTTTATGTATTTTCACCGATCATAATCTCAGCAAATCCGACCTGGAACCCCTCCACCCGCCACGCGGACTCAGGTCGACGTTTCCTACCCAGATCTGAAGTTTGATCCTCTTGTCGTTCTTGTACACGGTCTTCACTTTGAAGTCGATGCCCACGGTGCTGACGAAGGCTGAGGTGAAGGCGTCGTCTGCGTAGCGGAACAGGAAGGACGTTTTGCCCACGCTGCTGTTACCGATGATCAGCAGCTTGAACATGTAGTCAAAGTTTTGGTCCCCTCCCTCTCCCTTCCCTTTCACATCCTGAGTGGCAGCCATCTGCAGAATCAAAGGGAAACGGTGTGTGTGTGAGCGAGAGAGAGGTGGCAGGCTGGTCAACACACACACACAAACACAGAGACAGAGAGAGAGAGAGGTGACAGAAGGCCGTGTCAGGCGAACCAGCATGAACCTGACCATGCACACACACACACACACAGCAGGAAGGTATGGATGTGTGTTTATGTTATGGTATGCCTCAAAACGAGGCGTGTGTGAAATGAAGAAGTGGCACAACATCAAAGTGTTAACAGACAGGAAGTAGAGAAAAAACAAACTGAATGGATATCATGGTTAATATTTGATGCTATAATCAGATTATCATCCACTGGACCACAAACAACAGAGCACAAATCCCTGTTTGTTTAGAGTTTGTATGATTGTCAACACAATAACAACACAATGTTAAATCAGCCCTCAACACATCCATCTCCTCCATCACTCAGCGACCTGAGAGGAGGACAAGATGGCAAAAGCAGCCAGTCATCAAGGTGAACGACTGGACGGAGCCACGACGCCTTATAGCGATCAAAGCAGCGCTCATAGCCCTTCTAACGTAGCTACATCCTGTCTCTGCTCCTCCATCCGTCCGCGGACGGAAACACCACTAACACCAAGGACACCGGAATACAGTCAGATTACAGCCGGAATACAGTCAGATTACAGCCAGAATACAGTCAGATTACAGCCGGAATACAGTCAGATTCCAGCCCACTCGGTCCACCCGGGGCGAGTCACACCGTGCACTCGAGCCGCCAGCGTGTCAGCTAAACGCGGGCGAACAAATCCGCTCATCCGGTCTCTATTTTTTTTTTCCCTCCTATTTCTTGACGGAATTCAAGAAGAATGAAACGCGATGATGGCGCGGAGTGGAGGACAAACCAACCTGCTCTGAAGGCCTCGGTGCTGTCAGGGTGTGTGTGTGTGTGTGTGTGTGTGCGCGCGTCCCAGTTCAGATGGATGCGGTTTTATTTGTGCCAAACGCAGACGTTCTTTCTCTCTCCCTCTCTCTCTCTTTCTCTCTTTCTCTCTCGCTCTCTCACGGAAGGGGACAGCTCCCAGGTGCTGAAAGCGGTCGTACAGAGAGAGAGAGAGAGCGAGAGAGAGAGAGACCTATACTGACGTCACGGAGGTCATGAAAATGGGGCTTGTAGTTTTTTTTCCCTATAGCTAACAGCGCAGTAAGGACGGGCGGTAACGAATGTACCGATACGACTACATTTCCCGGCATGCAGCACGACCAGCTGTCAACACCTGGATGATTTACATCGAGCGGAGCAGGAAGATGAACGGGTTTTTTTTTAAATTATTTTGGTTTACAACACTCAGAAAGCATCGAGTGAAGATTGTGAATGATGATAAAATATCAGATTCACTCATTTATATCAAATCAGTCTCGGAGTGTATTCTCGCTGCCTCCCTCTCTCTCTCTCTCTCTCTCTCTCTCTCTGTCGCTCTCTCTCTGTGTGTGTGTCTTACCTTTCCGTACAGGTCCATGTCGACCCCCTGTGTCTATGTAGTAACCACACACACACACGCACACACACACACTGTATCTACTCTGAGCTCCCGGTAGGGTGGGAGGCTGCTTTCATTTGTTTTTTTATGATGAATCTGTTTAATGGACTCCGGTCGTGCGTCACCGGCCTCCCCCCGCCCACAAACTCACACGGCTGAGCAAATAAAGAGAAAACCAGGAGGAGCGGAGAGCCTCCTGTTAGAGGGACGGAGCTCCTCTTTCCTCCAGGAATCCAAAGGAGCGGAGAGCCTCCTGTTGGAGGGACTGAGCTCCTCTCTCCTCCAGGAGTCCGGAGGAGCGGAGAGCCTCCTGTTGGAGGGACGGAGCTCCTCTCTCCTCCAGGAGTCCAGAGGAGCGGAGAGCGTCCTGTTGGAGGGACAGCGCTCCTCTCTCCTCCAGGAGTCCGGAGGAGCGGAGAGCCTCCTGTTGGAAGGACTGAGCTCCTCTCTCCTCCAGGAGTCCGCCATCAGTCTGTCTGAGTTCAGGATTTAATAAAACGAATTCTGTAATAATTCTTCATCATAAACTTCTTACTGCCTTATTTTACTTT
>OMNV01010963.1:7546-31839 GCA_900303265.1 Brotula barbata | reverse complement strand
CACACCAGCTCTGAGTGCCAGACACTAGTTTAGCAGCGACAATAAATACAGCAGCATCCAGCACCCCCAGGTGAGACATTCATTAACACACACAGTAGCACACAGACTTCACACACGCGTCTATTCATGGAGGCTCTCTCACACCTCAACTTCATCACCTTAATGAAACATTCACGTTCAGAGGAAATGGTGTTAAAAAAGTATAAAGGGGCAGAACTTTCCAGTACTTTCCAGAGCCGGATCATTATTTGGTTCGTTTCATTGTGCGCCCTCTCGGCCCCTGAAGCGCTCTTGTCTGCAGTCTGAGCTCATCCGTTCTCCCGTCCGCCTCCTCTCACCTTCTCCAGCAGGTAGTTGTTGATGTGTCCACCCGTGGGTTCGCCGTTGAAGTTGAAGTTGATGTCCATGTACTTGCCGAAACGGCTGGAGTTGTCATTGCGATTTGTCTTGGCGTTCCCGAAGGCCTCCAGCACGCAGTTGGACTTGAGCAACACATTCTTCACACTGATGTATCACGTCACGGTAACCGTTGATGGACGCACGGGACAAACAGCCACAGGGAGGAGAAAGTGAGATGATTCACGTTAACGTCAGACACTTACAGTCTCTTCCTTTCAGCCTGTCTATCCACACTCAGCTACTTTTGAGTTTACAGTACAGATTTATTGAATATTATTACTATGTATGGTAATAATAAGACATATGGGGTCACGTCTAAGGTCACCTCTCCACCTCGGCCCTCTGGCCCGGGTTTGTGATGGCTGCTATGTACTGCATGATGTACTTGCTGGCTTCAGTTTTTCCTGCTCCACTTTCACCTGAGACACACAAATACAGAAATTATGACGCCATTAAACACATTATTGTGATGTAATGTAGTATTTTTTAGACTGATACATTTACTGTTCAGATTAAACTGTCCAGTAATATCAAAAATATACATGCCAGCTTTTAATCACTGGTTTAAACTCATGAACAGTGAAAACTATTAACAACATAGATCAGTGGTTCTCAAACTGTGGTATATAGGTCACCATTGGAACCTGATGCGTCCCTTGGTGGTACGCCAGTTGACTATAGATGTTTCTACATGACCTGGATAGTACAACTGTGTAACTTGAGCTCTTTAATCCGATAGTGAAATACACTAAAACTGACGCATCCCAGAGCACACACAAATACCCTTCATAAAGGCTCATGAAGGATCACAAGATGATTCCTCTGCTTTAAAAGTCATTATCCTCATGTTTATATCACATTAACTGGCATTTCCTTTGCTTTCATTGAATGGAGAGCGAAAGAAACACACCTGATATGACGATGCAGGTGTCTTTGGCCCGTCTCTTCATGGCCTTATAAGCAGCATCGGACACTGCGTACAGGTGAGGGGGGTTCTCATAGAGCTCGCGGCCCCGGTACGCTTCAATGGCATCTTTCCCATAGATGTCCATCTCTCTGTAGGGGTTTACGGAGACCACCACCTCTCCGATGAAGGTGTATATGCGGCCCTTCTCAAACCTGTCCAGACAAAGAATCACACATCATTAACTCAGCCCATTATTTAATTACTTCACCGCTGGGGTCCATTTTTGTCAACATGAAGACCTTTTTATTATCATAGCTGTGACAAAAACACACAAACTAAAAGCCCCACGGCCAAAATAATTTCCACTCATTTCATTGCGACACCGCCCTCGAGAAAAACTCCCTCTCCGAGCTGAAAGTACTGTTTATCATAAACAGTCAGACCTTTACATCATGATCGACAAGAAGTGACACAAGTGTGTGTACGCAGAAAGCAGGAAGTGCAACTTTTGTGGTCGGTGTAACCTACCGCTGTTTGGCGAACTGGGTGAGAACGTTGACGTTTCACTAATTCATGATATTTTTGACGTTGCTGGATGATCAATATGAATGTCTGGATTTTTCAGTCACTGTGGTAAGCAAAACCTATTAATGACTCAATAATGATAATCCGACCATCCTGACGAAATCTTTGGGGCAGTGTGAGACACGTCTGACGTCAAACATGAAATACTGTTCGGTCAGACGCGGATTACAACATGTACGGTGTGTTATAGGACAGTGTGACAATCACACGGTGTAATTATCACATCATTTGCAGGACATCACACCCTGAACTGCAGGTGTGTCAGTAAGTAGTACTAATGAGTTCTGATGATGGAGCCAATCCCAGCTGTCATTGGGCCAAAGGCAGGGTACACCAATCTATTGAAGGGCTGGAATAGAGAGAACTCAACTCCCATTCACACCTATGGGCAATTTAGATACTCCAATTCACCTAAGCTGCATGTCTTTGGAGGTGGGAAGAAGGCACAGTACCCAGAGGAAATTCATACCCCATTCAGACACAGAGAGGACCAGGATCCAGGAACCAGGGTCCACCCAGGGCCAAGTTTCAGTTTTACATTATTGTCAGTGGATGATTTTGATGGCAAAACAAATAGAGAAGTGTTCCCACAGTCACATCTTATGAAACACTGGAGACGTCCACCTAAGGATGACCGCCAGCAACCCTAGAGCTCATTTAAATACGAGACATTTTGTCATATGACTCCTGACCTCACTGTACGTTTAGAACTGTAAGCAGCATACGGGGGCAAGAACAGGGGTACAGTAAAATAGGCTGCATTCCATTTCCACGTAGCCTGTATTTGACAAGACCCTGGGATTCTGCGTGCTGACACTGCTTCCGGGCGCTCCTGGTTATGACAGAGCCTTTATAACTGTTGCTGACTTTCCTGCTCTGACAAGTCAAACGTCTGTGAGAAAGGTCTATCCACACTTGGAACCGAGCCATGTTTTCTAGGGATGCACTCACCCATTTTGTAAGGAGATCAGACGCCGGACAGGTCATGAGTTGGACACACGGCTGACACACACAGACACAGACAAAGTCATTCACACACACATTCACGCCCCGTCAGACTTATACAAACACACAACCAATCACACTGGAATCAGGACCCTCTTACTGTGAGGTGACTGTGTGAACCACTGATCCGGACTGACTCCCAAACATAAAAATGAAACACAAAAATGTTTCACTCATGCTCAGAATACAGAATACAATACTTTTTGTGCACATCAGGTAGACTCTGCTTGTCCTAACTTTGACACCAAACAAGTCGAATCAAGCAGCAGATAAACCCTCATTACACCCATTACATGATTTGCCACCTCAGGAGAAAAAAAAAACCAACAGCTGGTTTGTGGGAAAGTTGAAATTGGAAAAATGTGCTGAGTCTACGTGAAGTAAAAATCTGGAATAAATTAGAAATCTTACTGAACAAAAATGGATGTCTTATTGAAACAACTGAGAAAAACATGGAGGAAGTGAGAATACGCAGGAGAAAAACAGAGAATATCACACGTATTCACCAAAAAGGTTATTATTTCAGCTGAACGTGGTTGTTTTGCCGGTCTCATAGCATTTCCTCCATTTGCTGCATGGGACAGCACGGACTGGTGATGTTACTAAAAATGAGCGCGAAAGTTGAAGCAGAAATATCTCAGCCTCTGTTTCCTTCTGTTTAGACTTTTAGCTTCATTTTAAAACCTTTACTTTCAAAATAATATCAATTACTGTTATACCAAATCCAAGACTCCCTTGAATTTGCCAGAGCAAGCAAGTCTGACGATGTGCATCTTCATCTGACTTTTTAAGTTATTTTCATCCATTTCCTGCCAGGTTGAACACAGAGCTGACACACACTTGAGTGTTATCCTTGACATGTCAGCTGTGTCTGTGTGTAGTGCTGTGCTCTCCTGCACCTCTGACACCTGGCAGCTTCCCCTCCCATCCTCCTTCCCTCCTCTCTGGCAGTGCCCTAGGCCTTACCTCAGCTTGAGATTCTCCATAAACTGCTCCATCGTCACTTCATCCAGGAGCACAAAGTCCGACTTCCCAAACTCCAGGCCCTCAAGCTCCGCCATGCCTGCTCACAGCCCTGAACAAATAATAAACGACAGGGCAGAGGAACGAAAAGCAACTCAGGGGAGGAAAAAAGAGAAGTATGGTTGACTTCTGGGGTAGTGAAATCGTGTGTGTATGTGTGTGTGTGGGTGGTGCTGTGGGTGTGGCAAGTCGCAGAAAGCTGTGGTTTACATGCTAGAGCACGTCATCCTGTCAGTCAGTGTGTGTGTGAAAGCCGCAGCCTCATGCACATGTGTATAAATAGCAGGAGGCTGCCTATCATTAAAAAGCACAGCTACTTCTGCATCCTCCTGTGGGTCTCTCTTCCTGACCCAGAGCTCACACGGCCTCCGTTAGACACTGAGTGAAGCCCACCATGCTGCCTCGGTCTCCCCCCTTTTCATTTGTGTATCTTCAGCAAGAATCAGCATCATGACTGCAGGGCAAGATATCAGACAAGGGCAGTTAACCTTGCAAAATTAGGAGAGAAAATGGCCCTTATCTCCTGGGAAGGATCGTGGCATTTCCTTTCTGAACTTGGCACTGCGTGTACAACATGTCCCCGAGGGGCTTCACTTCACCACAGAGAGAGCCGGAGTCAGGACTGGAAAAACTGGGATGTCACTGGATGCTGGGGCGGAGAAGGCCTGACGGCGGAGTTTGTCAACCCTGATGTGCGATTAGGCTCAGATAGCGTATAGGAATGCTGACTAACGCAGAGACGGGAGTTTCTGATCTCCGGTTCCCATGCAGGAACTTTTCTGAGAGGTCTGGGACTTTGTCAGGAACTCAGACTGGACTCTCTGAATGAATGTAAATGACATCACGGGATGAGTTACATGTGAACGACGCGTGTCCTTTGGCTGGAATCTTAGAATGGACGAAAACTGTCATTTGTAAACATCATCAACAGCTGCAAGAGAGGTCAGACGATCACCTAAAATGAAAGGTTTACAAATTAATGGGTTGTGTAAATCTGCAAATACAATGGAGTGTCCACTTCATGAAAGATTAATAAAAGAGCTTAAAAAACAAATTATGATGGCAGAGCAGGCTAGGCCTATGAATGGGATTTTTCACAAACTGAAAACAAACTAAAAACATTATCTTGTTCCCTGTAGAATTTTATTCCTCTTTTTAATGCTCCTCTTTATTTAATAAGAGAGTCATAGAAACTAAAGCAGCAAATTTAAACGACCAAATGAATTTTGTCACTATCTGAAATCATGTCCCGAACCCAATAATTCCCCATCAATTTCCCTTAAATTATCAAATTATTTTATTTGTTTACACTTGATCAGCAATAAAACAAAAACAATAAAACACATTTATAACACGGTCAGAAATAAAGAGGTGAAATAAAAAGTCAACATAAAACAATGTAAAACAGTACAACAATTGTATAATAAATGTCACCTTCACAGTTATGTTTAACTCATTATGCTTTATGTCTTTTAGCAGAACTCCAAGTTTCTGGAGTGAATTGTGAAACTGTCAAGTGTGAACGCCGCTCTCAGGCGACTGTTTCAGTTCCACGCAGACTTTCTGTCCCTCAACCGGTGTCTCTTTCAGCGCTGAATAAAGCCCAGCGTGAAGAGGTCCGCCTGTGCCAGAATGAAGATGTTGACCTTTGTGTCTCTTGTTGCGGGTGTAGTGTCGTTCTGTGTGTATCACCACGGTGGGCTGATCTGACCGTTACCAGCTCACTGCGTGACTCACAGAGGTTTTTGCATGACAAGTGGAATCCACCTGCAAAGGGTCTGACGCTCTGTGTGAACCCAAAGTCTTTCACTGATGATTATTCTGTATCGCCTGTTCTCTGTGTTTGTACCATAATTGGTTGACTGACTCTTTAATTTGTGTGTTTAATTATCAATTACTCCTCTTTCTATCCATGAAAAAAACATCTGGATTTCCCTTTGAGGTTTACATGTACTTGTTCTTAGGTTTGTCCTACATCTCTGTGCACCATAAAACAGTGTCACTACAACCTTTTATATTCATGAGGGGAATCCAGGATGATGATGATGACGGTGGTGATAATGGAAATCAGCTCAAACATCCGCTGCATGTAAGCCCTTGCACCAAGATATTGTCTTTAAAGTCTCTCTGTAAAGACACTGACCTCTAATCAGAGTCTTGTCACCCATCACTTCCTCTCTCAACATGAGCTCAGTCAATTGTCTCGCTTCCTGTTCAGAGCCAGCTGTCAACTTCCTCTTTTATCGAGATATTGCAATTAGGTATACAGTAACCATGTCAACAGCAACAGACCCGAGTCATTCCAGATGCACAAACACATGGCAATTCAATAACCCAGGTCCTTCATCGTCCCATTTAATTAACACCCAAAGATCCTCACTTGTAAATCTCTCGTGGTGCTTCATTGTTAATGTAAATGATTAATTCATGGATTTTGTATACGGTAATTACCATCATTCTGTGGATTCCATCACTTCTTCTATTTAATACTGTAATTTACAATTTAAGTCCTTTACATGGTGTTCTTATCGTCATTATGGGAGCAGATGCAGCGTACCAAATTAGAGCAATGTGATTATCAGTGTCATAAATTAGGTTTTCTACAGGCCATCATAGTGCATTCAGTACAGAGAATATTTTACAAAGATGGCTGCTGACCAATAAGCTATTTTTCTAAACCTTTTTATAGTGCCTTTTAAAATAAAAAATGTCACTCATTTTTTCTTACTAATTTTCAACTTCATCTTTTCAGGGAATTCTTGGAAATATGGCTTAATTGATCTGGTAGGAGGTTCTTTTTCCTTCTGCTGTTTATCACCACGGGCCTTTTCCGTTCTTCTGTTTTCCCGAGACGCAGAGAAACTTCTTTGCCTAAAAGCGTGAGCTCCAGCATCATCCACCCCTTCCTCCTGGTACTTTTTTGGAGAGTAACCTTGGACTTCCATGCTAGGCTTGTTAGCCATGACATTACTTGCCCAATCTGTGCCCTTTTGAGAGTTTCTTGTCAGAGAGGTGCTCCTCCTCCCGGACCCTTTGTCCTGTGTCCTCCCTAAACGTTCTGACGCTTGCTGGCCTATTGGCTTTCCCAACAGCCTCTGCTTTAACTTATAGCTTTCTTCTGATGGCCCGATGAGATGAACACGGTCATCCAGCTGACTGATGAGCACTGATCTGTAAGCGTTATTTTTCTGAATTTTCTCGGAGAGAGTCGCCCAACTGTAATGATCCATGTCTACCAGACGTATTTCCTGTGTCCGTAGTGATCTGCTGAGAACATCTAGAATGTTCTTCAGTTTCTCAGCAGCAGTCTTTGGGTGCCTCCCCTGTAAGATGACATCACATAAACCAGGACTCACTTTGCGCTCCTCTAGTGTAACGTTGTGGTTATGCAGGATGAAATTAATGTCTTTTTCCTTGAAGCTCTGGGCATACCTGAGCACATCCTCTTCTATGATAATGGACTCGCCTTCTGGTCTGGATGAAGGACTTTGGGCTTGCCTTGAAGCCTGATCTTGGTGTCCTAAATGGCTTCCGTTACCATTCTCCGCTGAGTGGTCAACATTGTGGCCATTGACCCCCGGTACAAACTTGGACTGCGACTTATGAATCTCCTCCAAGTGAGCCTTCAGAGCTCTGAGTTTAGAGAAGGAACCCTTGACACGCACCTGATCTCTCCCCGAATTGGCCACCTCAAAATTGTGTGAGTGGAGGATTCGTTGCACTTGTGACTTATCATGGAAAACATGAAAATCCACATTAGCCGCCACTGGTAAATCCACCTGAGAATCAAACAATAACAGAGTGATGCACATCAGCAAAACACCGGAGAACAAGCAAACAAAAACACTATTACGACAGACCTAATTTTGGATAAACACAATTATGCCCTCATTGTTTACTTACGGCAGGAGCTTCGGGTACACTGACTGTTAAATGATATTTTTGATCATCAATCTGCAACGCGTGAGGGCTGTTTTGCAGGACACGAGCAGCAACTGGGAAGGAAAACACAGACCTTGATTGATTAGTGTGTTAAGCTGTTAAGCATGTGAGAGAGTATAAATACACCTGCACCAAGACAAATTGTTTCATCTTTAGCCCAACAAACATCCAAATCTGGTTTTGGACAGTAGAAAAGAGCTAGAGAGAGAGTTTTCTGACATTAAAAACTCATTTTCTGGTCAAAATAAATTATTTTGGAACACACACACACACACACACACACACAGACTCGTACAGCACAGGTGTAATAGGCCATGTTACTGAGCCAGAAACAGACAAAACATCATCATCATTATTATTCATTATCACCTCTTTGCTTGATGTTTCTCTTTGTAACCACCTACATTAAGGTTGGTTCATGGTTCAGAGGATACACAATAACTTTGTCCAAAGCTTGAAAAGTTTATATACGTGGCCTTTCTTCAACAATTTGAAACAAGATTCTCTTGTTCCATTGGAAAATGAAGGTAAGGTTGGTTTGCCGATCAACGCTGAACGAGACAGTTACTGCCATTCCTATAAGTGGTCAATAGAGGGCGACAAAGTTAAACTAACTTGTCGCTTTCCACACAACATTTGTGAAATCTTGTTCTTTTTCATGTTTGATGACATAAAAGTACAGTTTGCAGTTTATCAGTTTTTGTCTTCCCTGTACTTTATGAGGATGACTTACCCCGTGGCTCCTCATAGATGATGAAGGCCTTCCCGGGCTCATAGCAAGGGTACAGTACCCTGAGCACCTCACCTCCTCCGTGCCGGGGCCGGAGGAAATGGATGAGCAGTTTATCCACAATCCTTTCCGCCGGTAAAATCTCCGGGACCCCCATGACCTCAAGAATGTTCCCCTTCTCCATTTTCAGGGCACTGACAGTGAGTCAACATACACACAAAGAGGGATAGAGGAAGCAAGTGGAAGAAAGTGAAAAGGTAGAAAGGAAAGGTAATGCTAAATTGTTGACCAAATTGAAGCTCGAAATCGGTTTATAAAATTTACTGATTAACACTGTTGTTCGTGAACAGCGGAACAAAGACAAACGACAAACAACCCGAAACTCTTCACTCGGATGAGGAAGAGACCACGACATTGTCATTTCCCGTTCGTGGCGTTGATAATTTTATAGCGAAGAGACTGAGCGTGCAGTTGAAAGATACACAATAATAAAGTAATCAAAAATCTACTTACTTGCCTTTATCCTTCTATTTATACTTGTGGCACGACCATTTCAGTTGGGGATAGAAACCGAAAGTATAAACGTTTTTTTTTTTATTAACTTTATTAACGAAACACAGAGCATATACACAGTACTCGAAAGTATGAACGTCATTTCCGCATTCTGATTTAACTTTCAAACCCCATCAACATACCGGAGGATGACAAAATATAATCCCGTGACAAAAAATACACAATTTACTTTGCTATCCAATCAATTAAAGCTTATCCAACCTATAAATTGGACAAGGAGCTAACTAAAAGTAAACAATGTTACATAAAAGTAAGCGGATTGATCACTTGACTCGATAATTGCATTTTAATAGCATGTAGACTTGTCTCGTGAAATATTACTATTTTAATTTCACTTGCATTAAATTAAATAAGAACGAAAACTAACTGTACCTCATCGGGTGCAATTACGTGGACCACTCCATCTTTACACCAATTTGTATGAAATATTGAAAATAATTCCCTTAAGGCGTAACCGGCTACTGAACGTTTAATTTCAGCCTACGTCTGCGCATGCTACGGCGCTTGGTCGCCCTCTTGTGGACAAAGTCAAAATTACGGCATGACTCAACACCACAGTGAATCCATTAGGGCCCCGAGTGTTAACGTTTGATATTCTGTTAATTAAAAACTGTGGAGGGTGTCCCGTCCTTTGTACAGCCACATTTTATTTGAATTGCATTCAGTATTCCAACGCCGTGCTTATTTATTCCTTCTTTTCAATGTAGGTAATGCATGTATTTCTTCCTCGTGGTAATTTAGGCAGCACAAATTATTTTGAATCAGAGGTGTGAATTTATTTTGAATCCCACATGGGCAAACATACCTGACGGTGTACAAAGATGCTTACAAATACCAGGAATCATTCTGCAGGGCATGACTTTCATTTAGATGTTTTCATTTGTTTACATTGATTGTCTTGGGAGTGTACCGGGCATGTGATCTGTGTTGTTCTACGTGCAAACCTTTTCACACCAACTGTGCTTTACACGGTTTATAACACTTACCTCTTCATGGCGTATCCTATTTGTCCATTTTTGGCATACCAGTGTTTAATTATGAAGTCTACGTGATCTTTGACAAATGAAATGAAAACCATATTCCATATATCTTATACTGTATATATTTTATTACAGAGCACTCACATCCATAAATTCATTAGAGAATCAAAGAAGATTTCAGCAAATTCAATAAATATATATTTTTGAAAGTTACAATGCTACTTTCAGACTAGAGAAACTTCTGAAAAGAAATAATATGAAGGAATATCTTTTACCTGCCACAAACTGCTGGAAATTTGTGACCTTTGTCCTTTCCCATTTGTAGGGATGAAGATGTGGACACTGGTTTACTTACTTTAATGAAAATTGAGACAAGTAGACAGCAAAACTCACAGGGAAAAAAGCAAATGGAAAGAACATTCTAAGTTACCTCTACACTTGGGACTCCTTCACATGACAGCAGCCAAACATCAGCCAACTCCTGCAGAAGAGGAACAATTTTAGCAGTGATCTACTAAACAGCAGTGAAAACAGACCACCAGCTAATCTGGTTAAAGCTGATCAATTAAATGTATGGGGTGTACCTATAACCCCGCTGTGTGGGACTACAGCAGGGCCTCAAACAGCCCCACGTCTCTCTAGCAGACACTACAGGAAAGAACAGAGCCACAGGAGGCTCAGTCTTGCTGGAATAGCCTGCATGAATTTGTCACACACATAAAAACTACTTACGTGAAGCTAAAGTTCAATAATCAAAGTTGTGTTTTGACAGTTTGATCAATTATTCAGCAGTGTAGCTGCTCCAAAAACAGACCAAAGGAATTGGACATGTTTTTTCAGTCCAACTTAATTCTTCAACAGCATATATTGGCCTGTGGTGTATTCAGCCTTGTGTTTGTGTCAAACAAAGTCCACTTAAATGACATAAAAATATGGTGAGAAAAATAAATTTGAAGAATTGATGGTATGAAGTTTAATACAGCTTTTCTCTGGATAAATGTCAATATGTAGCATTTAACTCGATCAATACTGAAAAAAAGCACACCTAATTCTTCACCAGGCTGTCATACCCAAGTCTCAGTCTGGAGGTTTGTTTGGGCCAAAGTCTCGAAACATCTTCTGGAATCTGTAAAAGAGGGTTTAGTCAGTTTTTTTCAGAGTTTGGATGAAACATAGTCTTAAATTATGTGCCATTTGGACGCAGAAAGCAAATCCAACTGTGAAATCTAGATTAGAGAACTGAGAAGAGTATCGTTTGTCGGAGGTGTACCTATAACCCTGCTGCGTGGGGTCACAGCAGGGCCTCAAACAGCCCCACGTCTCTCTAGCAGACACTACAGGAAAGAACAGAGCCACAGGAGGCTCAGCCTTGCTGGAATAGCCTGCATGAATTTGTCACACAAGTAAAAACTACTTGTGTGAAGCGAAAGGTTCATTATCAAAGTTGTGTTTGTACAGTTTGATCAATTATTCAGCACTATAGATGCTCCAAAAACAGACCAAAAGACTTGGACATGTTCTTACAGTCCTAATTAATTCAACACCATATATTGGCTTGTGGTGTATTCAACATTGTGTTGTCCACATAAGTGACATAAAAATATGGTGAGAAAAATACATTTGAAGAATTGATGGTATGAAGTTTAACACAGCTTTTCTCTGGATAAATGTCAATATGTAGCTTTATCCCTCAACAGCAGTACTATAAAATAAAATTAAAAAAGCACACCTCATTCTTCACCTGGCTGTCATACCCGTGTCTCAGTCTGGAGGTTTATTTGGGCCAAAGTCTCAAACATCTTCTGGGATCTGTAAAAGAGGGTTTAGTCGATGTTTATTCCAGAGTTTGGATGAAACATTCTCTTAAATTATTTTCCATTTGGACACAGAAAGCAAATGCTTCGTGAAATGTAGATTAAAGGACTGAGAGGAGAATCGTCTGTCGGAGGTGTACCTATAACCCTGCTGCGTGGGGTCACAGCAGGGCCTCAAACAGCCCCACGTCTCTCTAGCAGACACTACAGGAAAGAACAGAGCCACAGGAGGCTCAGCCTTGCTGGAATAGTCTGCACACATACACACAAATCCACTTCAACACGCAATATATATGACGAACAGTGGAGGAAAAACGAGCACTTCTATCTCACAACAGATGAGCTCGCACAGGTGGAGAAATAATGAGAGAAAGGTCTCACCGTTCCATCGTCTGTTGTAGTCGTCTTCAGTCTATAAAAGTAGACAACGAACAGCCTTTCCTTAAAAATAACTCGGTGTTATCGCAGAAACAGAGCATTGTCGGTGTTTAACGAAGTTACATGTTTTTTACATTCAATATTAAAGCTCAGATGGAGTCGGATAGTCGTAAAGTTTACCACACTTCTCTTTGCAACTTCTAACAGACAGTTCCGTTTCCGTGCCGGTAACGGATATGACGTTCCTTTACTTCCTACTATGCGAGCCACTAGAGGGCGGTAAAACACAGCAGACGAGAAATGAAAAAAGGAATTTACGTCGTTACGATTGTTATTGTTGTTGTTGTTGTCCTTGTTGTGGGCAGAGCTTGCAGGTTGCTACATAGGAAGAAATGACAGATCAATTACCTAAAAGTGAACAATCAAACTAAAACTTTACATTTTAGCACATAAATTTATCTGCTTTTCACTTGTGAGTGTTGCGTCTGACGGATGGCCCCTACAGCACACACGGCCACTTCACAACCACTGTTTGTTGATCAGTGACAATAAGGGCAAATCTTGAATTTAAAAAAACAATAAATCAATACAACAAAAATGTCGATCTTACAAAGCATTACAGAGTAAGTAAAGTAAATTGAGAGGATATATGATTTTTATTTTTTACAAAATATTTACATTTAACAGGTAATGACCGACATCACGCTCCTTGCATCAGAGTGTGTCCCATTATTTACATAGTAAATTCCTACCTACCTATTGACAGCTGATGTGAAGGTTTATCCATACGACACTGTAATTTAGGTTAGTTAGGGACATAAGCTTTCATTCACCATTTCATTTTCCCACAGTGCTGGAATGAAACCATTCACTCACAACATTGTCAGAAGATCTTTTTGACCACCACAGGCCATTCATTCCTATGTAGGAGGCCTTTCATAACCCATTGGACAGTGTTGCTGGTGGGTGTTGGCAGCTGTGGAGTGTCCACGAGGACCACGCTCATGGTGGATGACTCAGACGTCATCTCCCACAACAATGCAGGCCATAGAGACTCTTACTCCTCTCTGGTTGTTTGTTGTGGTGCATGCTATCAGCAGACATTCAGGATGAATTCCAGCTTTGTTTACTTGCTGTGATGCCAACATGCATGTATGATGCAACATGGTGCATGTACAGAACATAGAGTGTTACCCATCTGTTTTAGCTGCTCCTCTCCAGCTTCCCAGATGGGATAATCAGCAACTTTGTGAACTTTGTGTGTATTGTAAACAAAAAGTGAAGACTGGCACACAGTGTGCCTCAAACTGTTCCTTTGATGCTGTAAACACCACACAGCTCTCTGTAACCCAGACGATATACAACAGATCACAACTTGATATCCCGGGATCGTTTTGTTCAAATCTGTTTATTAAACCTGACAGTCTGCTTGACTTTGCTGCATCGACATGTCTGTAAAATACCAAGCATGCAGAGTACTGCATGATTTCTCACGCAGTTAAGGGATTTTTTTAACAGTTAAGGTATTCAGTTAACAGTTAAAAGAGATTTATGTTCCATTCACTGGCAAAGGTACTAATCTGTAGACCTGTGCGCCTAGTAGTTAGAGATGAGTCAAAGGCAGAGGATGAATTGGCACACAGACATGCAAGATCAATGAAATATGTTATTGAAACATATTTCAAACAATTGCTATTTAAGTTGATTCAACCAACCAATGGAGGTATTTAACATCATGGGTATACTGTATGTGTTGGACTAAAAGTCGGGCCTAATAAGGATACCTAGAAGTGTCAGTGAGTCGAAATCCAGCTAGCTTAGACTGATGAAACCTAAATCTGATGAGCCGTCACAGAAACCTCTGTGTGACAGAACAGCAGCTCCTAGCTGGCCGCAAACACGCAATGCTGCTCCAATTGTCGTCACTGGAATCTGATTTGTTTAAAGGTGACACTCTGGGAATCACACATGCGACCTCATAGCCTCCAGCCTTACAGCCTGTTCTCAGAATCACTTTGGAATCATATAAAATACCCACTCCAGCTTGTTCATATCATCCATTAGTTTAGTCCGCATTAAATACATAAGTAGGGGAGGTGATAGCGTGTGTTCATGTGTAAAACTCAAGACTTAAGTGAGGGTTATGTGAGCAGCATTAAGCCACACTAGGCCGGGTGGGTGAATTATGTCCTTGTGTGAGCTGCAAGATATGGATGATGACAGAATATTCATTATTTATTTAAGGGAGACTTTTCTCTCTTTTGCTTGCTCAATAGTTTTCTTGCTGTGAGTTTCTCTTGTGTTTGTGTCTTCATTTTGCTTTTCACTGACTCCGGGATCCGATTTGATTCAGAGCTTAAACGTGGGAAAACCTTGAATTGATCCATTCAGAGGGAGCCCACAGTCTGATTGACATATAAGTGACAGTGACCCATCCAGCAGCTCTCACACTCTGTTACGAAACAATGCAGTGATCCGAGAGGCTTTGTGAGGCTGTAGTCTGTGTATAATTGCGGTTTGATGCAGCCTTTCGGTTTAACAAGCACATAATCCCTTTCACCTGACACCCCCCCCCTCACTGAAATGAGGCAAGGTCATTCCATTCCAAATTGTTGTGGGGCCGCAAAGTCCACCCCCCACCTCTTCTTTACCATCAATGGTATGAGTTACTCTCAAGAGGTCTGGAGAAATCCCTGAATGCATCTATTTATTGTTGTATTTTTACTTGTATGGAGCCTAAATATTTAGGATCCATTTGAGGGAACACTGAGGCATTTAGTGATTCAAAGTTTGAGTTCATTAGAATTATGGTATATGGGGTTTTTCAAGTGTGTATATGTAGATACACTATATAGAAATATATGTTTTGTGGGGGAGTGTTTTCCCTTTTTTTTCCAGTTTTAATTTTTTTATTGATTTTTATTTTCCGTGTTATCACATTTTATTTGCACAGCACTTTTCATACATAAAATGCAAATGAAAGCACAGATATTTGTTTGACAAAAACAGAAACTGTCCAATGAGATAATAAAACAAAGGAATATATACCAATAAAATATTCAATGACATGAATAAAACATTCAATTACATGAATAAAACATAACAATAGAAATAAATACACAAAACTACAACAAAGCATGAGGAAATTATCGGGAAGTCAATAAGAATTCTATGTTCTGTGTCAGTTCAGGATGGCCAGCTCTGATGATAACTAAGTGTATGTGTGTATGTGTGTGTGTGTAATTCAGCCGATGGACCGTGCACTAAGACGTTTTCCAGTGCTTGATATTCCCACAGCACAGAGTGAGTCAGCCTCTTAGCTCTGTGCAGGATGTTCTATCCCTGTGATTCAGCTTAAGTTTTTCATCTCCACTTTCCTCGAATGTGCCACCATCTTGTATCTGCACCCTTCAATAACGTGACTCAGGGCTAAATCCTGGTTAATTCAGGAGGGCAGATCCTCCTCTAATATAATCACAATGTCCCTGTTTCATGACTGTGCAAGTACGGTCACCCAGGTTCACCTCTCATTGCCTCTCATGTACAGTGAGATAGTTTTACAAAGTCCAAATGAGGAATTAATGCACAATCACAAGTTTCCACAAGTCAGGATGCTGAAACTAATCTTAACATGTGAAATCTTACCTCCTTTCTTACTCAGCAGGAGGCCTAAGGCAGAATTTTGCATGCAGTGTTTTATTAATCATTCATTTATCCAGCTATTCATCCTTTGTGTAGCCTCACATTCACACCTATGAGCAATTTAGAATTCCCAGTGCACCTGCATGTCTTTGTACCGTGGGAGAAGACTGGAGCACCCAAACGAAAACCACGCAGACAAAGAGGAGAGAGCATGCACACCCTGTTAAATAGGAGAAAACATTTTGTTCTTAAGCAAACAAAAAAGAACAGATTTTGTTACACGGTATTATCGACAAGGAGGATGTTTTGATCCGCAACAGAGTTACTTTATAATAATCAGAGCAATGGCGCAACAGGCTCATCCTCCCACAAAGCAATGACTTAATGAATGTGTTTTGTCACATTTTATGGTTGTCCCACATTCCATCCTGTGAATTGTCGGTCATAAAATGACCAGGAGTACAACGAGTTGTTAACAACAAACAATAAAGTGTCATCATAGGGAAAAAAAACGTGAAAGCGAACACGCGGTCATTGAGTAAAGGCAGTTACTGACCGCGTGGAACATCTTCGGCTCAGCACACACGGGGCTTTCATCCAGCCGCAGTTGACACATTTAATCTGATCCACCATGTCTTCTCACACATAGGCTTGGTTTTGGAAAAACACTGACAAGATACAAAGGTGTTCTATCAAAGCAGCCCATACCCAATAAATACCACGGTCCTTATGCATCTTTTGCTGGCTGCATTCAACACCTGGAACTTCATTTATCAGCTTTTTAGGCTGTCCCAAAGATGCAGCTGATATATTTGCTAGATGGAGTGGTGACTACCTTTGTCGTTGTTGCATAAATCCAATAATCCATGTGGATTATACGAACAAAATCATGACAACTAGAATGGAAAAGTTACAACACTGGACTCTTCAGCCTGTATGGAGTAGAAACTGGCTGAATACCCTTTCAAGCGTTGTGTGCTAATTAGCGATGATGATTTGAGGGGTTTGATGTTTCATATCTTTTGATAAATATATATGAATAATAGATACGGATGAGTGTTCTGGTCGGATATGAAACAGGGAGACACTTTGATCTGATGACTGAAAAATCAGCTTGGACATGAATAGAATTGCTGTACAGTAACAAATAGGACAGAAATATAGAACACTCCTAAATGTGTAGCTGAAACCTGACCTGTCTGTTCTGAAATATATTTATTAAGTAAGCAGACAGATCCTGAACAAAATATGTTTATTCACTTGCTCAGTCTTCATTAAACAATACACATATTGACGTATGGGGTGTTTTCCCTTCACATTCATAAACCCTGCAGAAGTTGTTGATGTCTTAATAAACAGTCCATGACAACAAACTGCCATCACAGTTGTTTCAATGATACCAATTTTCCGGAAAACTGAAGAAACAATATACCCCGTTCTTCACTCATCTCATTTTTCAGTTTTTCACCAATGACGATTTAATTGCACCATAAAGCCCATCGCGTTCACTCTGATTGTATTCTGGAACCTCAACCTGCCGCCTCCCCACACTGAGCTTCACTGAAGAATGAAATGAGAGAACACACAGCACAGCAGAACCCAGGAGTGCACCTGAAGCCTGATTTGATTGCTGCCGTGATAATGACTCCGTCAGACAGGCAGTAATTATGAAGTCGATGTGAAGAGGCAGGCTGAGGCAGGGGGCTGAGTACAGGCCGTTTGACAACGGGCGTCCAGCATCCAGCATAATTGGTCATCTGTTACTCTGCCTACCTGTGGGTGTTGTTCAGGACAAAGCCACAATGTCACCACATCCCCGAGCTATCTGGGCTTCAAGCCAGACCATTTTTTGATCTACACAGGGGATCAACCGGGAAATCAATTAACGCTGACTATGGGAAACAAGGACATTTTTTCCTCTAAAGGATTTAATCCGTTTTGCACACTTATTTTGGGGACAGTTGTGAGTAGTTGATCCTCATTATTCTCACTTTTCTTCAAAAGTGTAAGAACGTTTTGTACATGTGCCACTAAAGTTACTGCCTGCTGTGTTTGGCACAAGAAACGCTGACGGTGACACACCGTGAAAGCTGACGCCACAGTGTAATTACGTTATGGATCTTCATTTTTGTAAGACAACGTTATCACAGAGATAATAACACTTTCTGCGTGGTTGGATGCACAAAGCCGTATTGTATTCCTGCCCAAATTGCAACAGTAGAGGAGATACTTCATTCTGTCTGTTCTGTGAAATTCTGTTTCTGGCTACTGGGCCATTCTTCATTTCTCCTCCTTCTGAGATAATTGCAAAGTAATGAACAACACCATTTAAGGTCTGTCGACGGTGTGCAGCCCAGGCTGAGCAAATGACACGTAACCACGGACACACAGAGTCAGGAAATTCCGTCCTGTGGGGTAAAGATTCAATATAACCCTATAAGTCACTGAGCTGAGCTGGCTGCAAGAACACACAGTAAAGCAAAACAAATGACACATTTGGCTTAATTTGATCTGTTTACAAAGTGTTTATATATTTGTAACCACCATCACCATGCAGAGATATAAATAAATAAATACAGGATATTAGTCTGCAGTTTCTCCTTTACTCCAAATAAGCTGACAATAATAAAGGCACACATCATGTACACACACGCTTACATAAGATTATATTAGTTATATAAGGTGGGGTTTTTTTTTATTATTGATGTAAAATTATGAATTTTAAATAAATATTACTGCAGTACTATGGTGCATTATAAACAATTGGAATTAAAGCTGTTCTAACATACTAAGTGTGCATTTTTTTCCGTATACCCTTTTCTTCCTGTTGTACAGAACCCTGTTTTATTTATAATCCATTCTACACCTGTGTGCATACACAATATAACAAAGTAAACAAATACACCCTGAGCCTCAGATTAATTTAAAGTTACTCATAGTTAATGAGTTCAATGCAGGAAATAATTACTACATTTCATTATTACACCCTTGATCACTGAGGTCTGATATGACATAATATCATCTTAGCACCATAGGCTTGTGTACTAGTGTACTTGGGAACACGGTGAGTCATCGATCATGCGTTTAATTTGACAGTGGCTTGTTATTATTTGAATGGGCTGAACAGGTTCAAAACTGGAATATTTGTTTATGTGCATGATATGTTTGTGTCAAGTGGTAACCGTTGGAATTTTCCACCACAGACTCATCAGCTGACCAGAGGATCAATGCTATCACAGTCCAGCGGGGCCCTCAAACTGTGAGCGCCTGGTATTTTTCCACACCAGGGAGGGCAATGACTAGAGCTCCCGTTGATGAAAGAAGAACTCTATGCTGCACAGAAGCAGAGATCTGTCTTTACATCTATCGTTTCTGGCCCATACATGGCAGGGATGTTCATCAGAGGGATAACACAGAGACAAACAACACAATCACGCTACACCTATGGTCAATTTAGAGTTTTCACAATTCACCTAAGATGCAATTCATCAGGCGTGAGGGGAAACCAGCGTACTCAGAGGAAACCCACACAGACGGAGAGAGATCATCCAAACTCCACACTGAAAGTTGGTCAGCATGCTAAGGCAGCTGTTTGTGCAGATGGAATCCAACTTTCAGGCATTTCCTTATTAACCTTTACACTTACGTATGTTCTGTGACCTAGTATTGCTTTATGGGGCAAAGGCAATGGAGGGCATTGTTAAAATAATAAAAACAAGATGGTGTCTCATGATCAACTTTGTTCAGAGGACACCTGCCTGCAGTGGAGTAACAAATATACATAACACCAGATGTCTGAAGCCATCTTGGCAGTTGAACGGCTATAATTAGCCAGGCACACTTGACTGCGGGCCAAAAAAAGGGTGTATCTGCAGGAGGTGAGGTCCAAATCAACAGAGTCTGCTGGGAACTGCTCGGTGCACGTTTGATGTGCAGGAAACATAAAAATTCTCACAGTCCCTGAGGGTCAACAGCCCATTGTAAAAAACAAAAAATTGCACAAAAAACCACAAAAACAAAGCCAGCCTCTTACCTAAGACAGTTGCATCTCACAATCAAAATCATGTCGAGTTTATTTGTGCAACTCAAAATCACACACACAGTCTCTCAAAGGGCTTTACACACCCCCATCACCACAGTTAGAATGAAAATTACATAAATAAATCACACAGAACAAAACAACAATGTAGGAAAATAACATAAAAACAACACTATAGGGCCTTTGTAACACTCTGCAACACATTTCTATACACACGATATTCTGTTTAAACCTCTAATCCAGCATTTGGCAAGGTTAAAGTGATGTTTTCTTATGGTGAAAACCTTTCATTGTAATGCTATCAGTATCCCAGCACACCCACATAAGGAAATGACATTTTCAGCAAAATGCAATCGATCTCGTGACTCCTACAGCTCGAAGACATCAATGGGATCAAATCTGCTCAGATCGCTCTAGATAGTGATTTTGAAACATGATTTGCAACCTCCTTTAAATGTGTAATCATACCTTACCAAGTTGTCCCATAAGAAAATCGGTGCTTTAGTTTTTATGTAACCTCGGTGGTTTGATGTATCTCACTTTGGTGAATGACGGGAGCTGTTTTCCAAAGCAGCAGCTAATCTAATGAGGGTTTTTCCATTTTAGTGTACCAGAACATTGGCTTGTTAATATAACGATAAACAAACACACAAACACGCACTGGGAATAAATCAGCTGGCTCATTTTATCCATCTGCCCATCTAGCTGTCCCTCCACCCATTCATTCATTCATGAACTCAGATTAAAAGATCAAACCGCCCGTTAAATCCCTCGTGCGACTATTCTCTCCAGTTGCTATCTACACTTTGTGGGGAGGATTGAGTTTTTTCTGAATGATGGTTTTCATCATTGGTCCTCAGATTATTCCACAGAATCATACAGAGATGCTGGATAATCCCATTTACAGAGAGAATACAGTATATATAATCCAACAAACACCAACTCCAGCTGCTGGGGAGAAAAAAACAAAACAATATGGTCTGACAGGTGTCATCAACCTCTCTGAGAGGAGCATGGAAAGTCAACAACAATCAGACTTCCTGTTATGTTACACATTTAAAGGTTTTATGTTTATGTTTTTGTAAATCTAATAAAACTATTGCACAATATAATAAAATCAGGTTTTGAAGGAAATACAGACGCAAGGTCAGATCAATTTCTTGACATTGTGAACATTCAACAAATGATAGACTCACTAAGTGGGGACAAGTTGGCCTGGATGTATTTAATGTTCTTTTGATAAATTAATAAAATAGTTTGAGTCATTCTTTCTCTTTAGGCCAGTATATGTTTAGAATATTATATATGTACTGCTAGTTTTAAAACGGTTCAATTTGAAGTAGAACACTTCATCTTGTATGTACATTTGCACATTTGATCCTGCAGGAATATCAATTTATATCTTCCCAATTCCCAATCATAACGCACTGATTCATCCCAGTTCAAGCACCATCGTCTCTGCTCGTCTGCTCTGAGGTAAGAGGTCCTACTCGTTTGCCAAGACATCAGTGTGAGCAGATTTGTCGCTAATGATAGGAAGCTTCACTAATCCCAATGCCACACTGTGGTCTAATGCCAGCAAAGATGTTGTGATAGTTTTAGTAATTTTCATCATGTTTATCTCAGCGTGACCAATCCCCCCCGAACTCCAAAGCAAACATTTGTCTTGGTCTTGTCAAATAAGCTAAAATCTTAAGATTTCTTCTTGCACAGTGTTCATTGGCCTTCTCTACAGGGTCCCATGGGCCTGAATTAGAGGGACTCAGGTAATAAAGCGTCTTTGGAAGAAACGTGCATTATGTAACTCTTGCCGGATATTAGCCTAATTCCAGTCATGTGGCCCTGTTCAGAGAAAGCCATCAGGAATGCGGCCCCACTCCCTTACAGTTCACACGAGCGGAAAACATCAGTAGAAAAAGTGTGTAAATGGCCGTGTTTACCATATGTATACACAGATAGACAGAAAGAGGACGCGGGAAGGTGCGATGAGGGATACTCGTCTTTGTAATCTGTATAACTTTCCTGTATGTCATATGATTGTGTAATGAATGGAGCCCATGTTTGGAGTCGGCAGCACCGATCCCATGATTCAGCTCAGTGACCCTGACCTCTCACGATGGAAGCATTTTAATGCCTCCTTTGGTGCACGTGAGGCTCAGTGATCATTCATGTGTTTTTAGAGAGAATATTTCAGCAAACACTTTGATCATAAAGCTTCCCTATATGTTAGATTTCCATCCAAAAACACACCCGTCACGTCACATAAATTCACCAAGCGAGGCCGCCGTGGAGAAAAACATCACTGTCTCCTACGAGATACACTCGTCAACATAAGTCCCACTGAGTCTGTTTCACTCTGCTGTCTTAGTAGAATATGACATACGTGCGGATTTAAACCCTCTCCTCTAAATAACACCTTTATTCTGCTTTAAATCCCTTGTTATACAGGCTGCAAATGGCAGCATTAAATCTTAATCTGTGTGAGTTACACCAGAAATGAATCTGCTCTGATTATGTAAGATACTGCAGCGTTCCAATAAACACGTCACACACACTCAATAATTCAGTGTGTGTGCCGTTCATCCTGTAGCAGAGGTGCTCACAGTATACTCTAGGCTGTGGCATTTCACACTGTTGACATAATTACGTAGTTTGCTGATTAATGATGTCAAGCAATATTAGAATAGGGGACAGTTACGTCTGTCTGTCACCTCATCTTTCTCTTTCCAACAAAAGCTCATTGTATTGTGTCAGCCTGATGCCAGGGTGGAGAGATCTTCCTCAAAGTAAATGAGGTGAACGGTTTGGAGGGTGAGACTATGAAACAAGCTGGGAAAGATGGAGGATGCCCTTTTATCTCTTACTAAGCCTGCAAACAGCAAACTTCAAAGCTCTGGACAGCAAAGGCAGATGGTTGTGCTGCGTCCTTTCATCTGTGATTTGGTTAAATGGACCAGCTGGTTTGTGTGGAGCTACACACACATGCACCTGCACTTCCTTCCCTGTTAGATAACACATGCTACTGTCACGGTGAAGGTGAAGGTGGAAGGGATGAGGAAGGACGTAGTTGATGCTTGAGGAAGGGGACCAGTGTATCAGCTGCCAGCTGGATTTACTGGGTCTGATGTTAATGGCTCACTTTCCCTCGGAATGAAAGACAGACAGGTGCAGGCCACCATGGCAGCACTCTGTGTTCACTCTGTTGTGTGAACAGTTTGTTCCACACGTCAGTGGGAACAACACCTAATATTGCTACTATTGTTTTGACTGTGCAGGTGTGACCGCATGGTTTGAATTCAAGCAGAAAAAAGAAGTCATCCATTAGTTCATTCAATTCACGAACACAGACTGGCGTTTGTTAAGAGGATTAAAGGCTGTGCAGTGATTCTGCTGTGCTTAAGTCTCTGTAGTAAAAGAGTTCAACAAAATGAAACGCATGCCTTAGCTTAAACATTACAGCGCGCCATCGATTCTGTGGTGTTCAACGGACAAACATTCTTTGCACGTGTCCAAAAGAATAGGATCGCCATCACGGAGACATCACATCTGATTAAAAAGACCACTTAAATAAAAGTCAATGGGTTATAAATACTGTCCACTCATGTTTCATTCAGTCATTCATTCAACATTTTTTCCTTTTTTTTTTCTTTCTTGATTAATCCATTAAACGTTTTCAGTCAATCTTAATCTCAATTCAATGCAAAAAGTTAGCTTTCTTTCATGGTCAGCACGTCTACTCACACATACTAACGATACATTTATTACATATTACAAATATCTATCTATCTATATATCTAGAAAGCATATATTATTGGAAAGGATATTAATGAAATTATTTGTAAAGGAATCATCCAAATTAGAAATTTGCTATCTCCTGGGATGTCTTTTGGTTTTGTATTCACACAACGTAAAAAATGTATCCAAATTGGAAGATAATGCAGAACTCTAACCATCACACAGTGTATTAAAAAAAGAATAATAAAGTTTGGAAAAATAATGTAATAATACGTAATCAAGAAGAATGATGACGAGGTAAACTTGCGGAAGTGGCGCGCACATACCATAAATGCAGAGTTATTTTCCACCTCCCAACTGTGACGCAGGCATGCAAGTATTTAATTCTCTATAATGACTCCATTCCACATGCCTTGCTTTGTGATGGTGTCACCAAAGCTAGCTGGGTGAGGTGGATGATGAACTCCCTTGTTGCGTGTTGCGTTAAAGCTGTGACACGGTGCTATTTTTAACAGGTATTGACAGGCCATGATCACGCTAA